>VZSC01016179.1:411419-458038 GCA_013398225.1 Steatornis caripensis | reverse complement strand
CCGCCCCGCCCCGCCCCGCCCCGCCGGGAGCGGGGGGGCCCAGCCAGGCCGTGCGCCGGCCCAGGCTCACCCAGACACGTTCACGCCGACGCGGGCGGCGGCGAGTCCACAGCGTTCTCGAGGGCTGGTCGGGTTTTCCAGCGCAAAAAATTCCCTTCTTGTTTATATATTATAAACCTCCCGCTCATCTTCCGTTGTAGTCACAGCTACGGCCTCTTCTTATTTAGCAGATTCTAATTCTTTTTAACACATACCTTGTTTGCACCAGAAGGGAATACCTATCACTCTCCCACTTCAGTCTTCCCCAGTTCATTAAAAGTATTCTCATTTGGGCCTTTTTCTCCTTTCATTAACTGTAGAGGTTTTCTTTTTTTCTTAAATCTTTAACTATGACGCTAAAAACCCCAGTGCTATACTGAAGGGCTAGCTGGTGCCAAGTAGTGAAGAAAAATTTCCGTTCTTCATTTCTAATTGTATCAGAAAAAAAATCTGTAAATGTCTTTGGGTATGTATCAGACTTACTAGCCCAGTGAGTTGGCTCCCCCATTATTTTTCCTGAGCTTTCTTCTGCAATCCTTATTGATAACATTTCGTTTCTGATCGCTGTTCCTGGTAAGCGTGAAACTTTTCCATCATCGTAGGTCAGAATCTGCAATTGTATACCGCTATGTTCTTCAAGCTGTGTCCCAGGAGACGTGCCGCCCTGAGAACCATATCTGAACATCCTTTTCACATAGCAAGAGTTATCCATTCATCTTCACAAACCCCTTAGATGTATTTATCCTTTGTTCCACTTTTAAACTAGGTTTGCAACCCTCGCAATTAAAACAAAATCCTTCAAAATACGGATGCTACAATGACAGCTGCCAGTCATCAGCTGCCCCAGGCAACTGGAGATCACCACTGCACGTGCATTTAAAAGAGAATGCACCACACTTCGTCCATCCGTTTCCACACAAATACGCTCTACAACGTAGCACCGTAGCCACTAGTGCTGCTGCTGCAAAACCTCTANATTAGGTTTGCAACCCTCGCAATTAAAACAAAATCCTTCAAAATACGGATGCTACAATGACAGCTGCCAGTCATCAGCTGCCCCAGGCAACTGGAGATCACCACTGCACGTGCATTTAAAAGAGAATGCACCACACTTCGTCCATCCCTTTCCACACAAATATACTCCACAACGTAGCACCGTAGCCACCAGTGCTGCTGCTGCAAAACCTCTCTTGAAGCCTCTCCATCCACCTTCAGCTTTCGCTTGTACTATTCTAAATGGGGACAAACAGTATTTTGCTATTACGAGTGAAAGCAGATTGAAGCGTTCTGTCTACAGCAGGCTATAGAGCAAACCTCTCAGATATTTATAGTATAATGCATTTCAGTGCCTCAGCCAGCTTTATTTGTTCTCTTTCACAATCCAGTCCTGTCCAAAGACAATGACAGACACTATGTTTTTTGTTTAACCATGTGATAGTTCCTTTGGTGTTCAAAATGACTGCTGCAATGTAGGTATATTCAGGGACGAGGTCACAAATTGCAAGCAATATTTTCAAATATAGTTTACAAGAATAAGCAAGTTTAGTAACCAACAGGTACTAAAATAGTCGATTTACTAAAGAGTCAATTTTCCATGTGGCATAGCCGACAAACATTCATACTACATTTATCATTGCAGTTTGTACAGAGACAGAGTCGGATATTTAGCTACTCCGAAATTCTGATCTTGAACCAGAAGTCAAAACACCTACTTTGGCATGCAAATTTTAGCATAACCTTGTCTTAAACTCTGATTTTATACTAACATGAAACCAGTGAGAAATCAGACTCAGATGCCTTATTATCTGCTGTGCAACTGAAACTTGAACAGTATTTACACAGTTTTCTCTTCTGCAGACAAGAGAACTGGCCGGATTTTAACCCACAGTTTGACGGTAGAGACAGATGATTGCTGAATACCACTATGGTGACTTAACACGTCTTGAGCAACCAACACTCTGCGCATTCTTACCTTGTCACAAAGAATGACAAAGTCTGTAAGCTGAAAATACATTGTCTGAAAATATTAGAATCACATATTCATCTTGCAAAGTAATGCCCAAATCAAGTTTTCCATACCAACAAAACTGTTGCCAAGCTTTTACAGAAAGCTGAAGTACCCACAGGAAGCCAGGTTCCAATTGGCTTCAATTCTGCTGCTCTATAATGTCTACTATAACTGACTTGGAAAGCCTTCCCTCTCCTTCATGTCTGTCATGCCCCAACAAATGAAGATACAGAATTTCTGAAGTTGAAGAATACATAAGGCAGTGTTCTGATCACTCTCCTAATATCTAGTGTTGCTCGATTTCCCAGAACATTTTCAAACCGATCATTTCTCTCTCCAGCTACACACAAAAAAGCTTACCTAACACTGGTCTCCACAAGATGCTTCTACCTTGCAATACTTTTCGTGTACGAACATGTTTCAAGCCACCCTGCACATTTCAGTGGAGTAATAGTGAAATTTAAGATGCCCTAGAGCTATGTCAGAATGCTGAGTTTCATAAGAACAGACTAATACTTTGATCACCTTTTCATACTTTAATATTTTGCTCGTTGATCACTAAATCAAGACAGGTTAAGGTAGATGCAAATGGAAGTGTTAATGAACTCTAAAGAACAGTCTATAGCACAATTAGAGACATACAAGATTCTGAAAGAAAGCCACAGCTGCTATTTGTCGCACAAAAAAACCTTCAAGAGGGTTCCCTTGTCCTCCCTCAATTCAAATGGAATGCTGCTAAATTCTTATCTGAGGTTTTAAGAATATTTTTCATTATGTCAAAGTTCATTTAGGAAGTTCCAGTCCTGCAGTCTCCAGCTGCTTTATTATTCTTCCTCAGCGATGACAGCACAACTTTCTGGGGGATGATATTGTAAATTAGATCTCTGTAACAATAAGTTTTTGCTTCCTAAACTTTTCCTGTAGTTATTTGTAACCATTTCGGTTAGGCTTACAGCACAGATGGACAGTAGCATCAGCACAACCGATAGTGAAAAGCATTGGGAGCACGAGGGCTTGTGCTAAAGAGGCAAAAATGTATTGTTATTCATAGAGTTCATTTTCTGCCAACTCACGGAACAGTGAGCAGTTCCGCAGTTGTGAAAAGGCGTCAGGTGAAGGCCATGGGCTGGACCAACCCTTTGGTAGCTAGATCAGCTTACCTGTAATACAACACATACAAATCACACACAAGGAACTGTGCCTTCTACCCTTGAGCATCTTCAGGACGCGTTCACTAGAGAGAACCCTTTGTTCAGGAAAGTAAACAAAATATAAATCACAGTTATTTTCTGTGGCTTAATTAAATTCATAGGAAACTATAGCCCTGCGTGTAAAAAAAATCACCTTTTCTGGCTGCCTGGCCAACATTCTTGTTTCACACCTTGGTTTGTTCAGATTTTTCACATTTAGTTAAATTGTATGTTCATATGAAAGTATGACAGAATGAACGTAAAACTCATTCACACTTCATAAACCCATATGCACAGAATTAATGTTACGCATTAGGAGCTCTGAGTTCAATCTGAGTAAGAGGGAACATCACAAAAGAATACCAGCCTAGGAAACAAAGAACACGAACTGACAACCATCACCTCTGAAAGGCACCGTGATGATTTATTTTCATACTATAGACTGGGAAAGAAAGTTAGAAGCGCATGTGCTCTTTTATACAGTTCAAATAATGCCTTACGAATGATTTGACAGACAACAGCTCTAGGAAATATATCTTGAAAAAGGTAGTGAGGGAAAAAACATATAACCTTGCTCCTAGGCAAGTTTTATTCAGGAGCTTTTAGTACAAAGATCTTTTACTTGGACAAGAAAGAAGGAATAATATTCCAGTTTGGGGGCTCCTGGACTACCCTGACTGTACTCATTGGGTAAGACCTGGGAATAAGCTTTCATAAAATAAGTGAGCTAAAGACTACCTTCTGTTTCTATTTTTCTGCCATGTCTTACCCTTCCACAGGCTGCTGTTTCGTACTTCCTTCTTTACCTTTACGGTTACTGGTGAGTATATAGTACAACCATTTCTTCTAGTTTAAGAAAAGTTACAATTAAAGATCATTAAAATATACTCTTCTACTTTACAGAGAATTCCTAACTGCATCCTGGATGTACTGTTATTTATCAATAACTGTGTGAGCAAGAATTAACATAACCTACAGAATATTTAATGCCTCTAGATAATGAAAGCCCCATTTTCCCAATGGGGTGGTATTAATCTTCCTGAAACCAAAATTAATATCCTCCTGACAGTTAAGCATCCTGATAGATTATTTTAAGTGCATATTATTAGCATCCAACAACAAAACTATTGAATTTTTCCTTCTATCCTTGTTAACACAAAAGGCTGTGCTTGGGGAATTCATAGAGGTTGTTACTTCCCCAGAGTAAACAGATGCTAATAAGTGAGCATCCTCTGTGAGAAATTCCAAAAGACGCAGGCCTGTTTCTTTCCTTATATCAAACTGGAATTACTTAATGAAAGATAAATTAAAAAAATCATATACAGGTAATTTGGGTATGTAGAAACACTTCCATTCAGAAGTATCACACGTGGGTGTTTGAGCAAGCTGCAATTTCAGACTAGAGGCAAATTGCTACCAGAATGCTTGCAAGTGAAAATGAATGTCTGTAGTTAAACTGTAATCCCAGTACTCATATCTGTCTCCACAGCATGTTTATTTCATAATAATTTTAAAGTTCTACCAGCTTAAATGATCTGTACCCACATAGTAATAGAACTCCTGAGTGTGAAATCACTGGCAAATTATGTTAATTATTTTACTTCTTTTGCAATCAGTCGCTGTTTCAGCACCCAGTAAATTACATCCGTGTTCATGAAGTCACAACTGTCACTCTGAAACTCCCACGGTAATCTTCACAGGTGCACTCCTGCAATAATTTGTATCATTTTTGGGTGGGTTTGGGTTTTGGGGTCTTTTTTGTTGGATTGTTTTTTAATTTAAATTTTCTTAAGTTAATATCTTGATGTCTCCTTTTTTTCTTTCCTCTTTTTTTTTTTCTAAGGGTGTGCATGCTTTCAAAATTGCTTGGGGTACATGTCCATTTAATGAGAGAGACTAAAACATTCCACCACCATAGTGGAACAGAACAAAACCCAAAAAGAAAAACCAAGTAACTTCATATACATGGCCTTCTGCCTACAAAGACTGACATATCTCCACCATAAGGCTGATGAAGAAAAGACAGATACTACAAAAGATCACGTCAATGAAGATTTGAAACATGTGACTTGCTAAAAAATGTACGCCTTGGGTGAGACTCATTTGTCACAATTTAGACATCGACAACATCAAAACCTACATCAGTCAAATGCCTAACAGGATGACTGAGCTAGTCAGTGTGTCCTAAGGTATTCGCTGTCCTTTAGGGTGAATGAACTGCACCCTAAAGTGTGTTAACTTTGAAAGCGATCTAGATGACTAGCCCAGATGCAGATGTCTGTAATGTAAATTTGTACAGTTACGTGAAATTATTCTCACCCCATCGTGTCACACTGCATTGTAATATGTTTTTAATATTTTCAATCAAGAGAAAAGATGTATTTGTTACATTTAAGCAGAGTTTAACCTTCTAGCTCCTTATTCATGCTAAGAATCTTCTTTTAGACCAACTGACGTGTAAAGCTTAAAAGCTGTAATAACAAAGGATGTCTAGCACTAAATGGATGACTTTTCATTAAGAACAGTATTATTACTAAGCAACTACTCATCAAAGGTTATCATATCAATGTATAACCACAGTTGTTTTCAAAAAGCATTGCTATTTCAAGTAGTATTAACAGCTGAAATTTCTGACCCTACCTTATTAACTTCAGGAACTTTCTGCAAAGAAAGGTGTGAAAACACTTAGGCTTAATCTGCTGTCAAAGAAAGGTGGCTAGGCAGACCAATAAGTAAGGGAATATCCTAACTCTTACTTGTTGTAAATAGTCCAGAATGATATTAATGAAGTCTGATGCAAGAGAGATTACATGAATCCTTTGTTGAGAGGTTGATACATGTTTCCAGGTAGGAAAGATGCTTTGTAGACAGGCTCCAGTGACAAAAGCAGCTGGACGAAGCATGGCAAGACAAGTATGACATAGCAACTTTGAGTTCTGAGACCTCCGTTTCCTCATTATCTGGTAAAGATGACTTAGATATTAAAACCGCATTAGATAGGGTTACTGAAATCATCAGACCACCTTCACTTTTTGCCTATGCAACCAAAAGAACATAGAACAGCATGGGTCAGTCTGCCTAGCTATGCTATCAGAAGTATTTTGACAGAGACTATGAACAGCTTTTATATCAGGTGCAGAAATTTTGATACTGTTTATTGATACCCAAAGCAAAACAGAGCTATTTTTACAACTCACAGTTCTGAAATATGGCTCCTGGGACACTTGTGGGACAACAAGCAAAAGCATTTGAGTTCTTGCTACACAACTGCAATTAACAAAGTAACTATTAAAAAGTAGTTAGAGGTGCCATTAGGAAAAGATGAAGGATTAAGGAACTACTGTGAGACTCTTTATCACATTAGACAATGTTTTGTATGACCATATGGGTAATGCTGTAATCTTTACCTGTAATTTAGGAAGAGCTCTGTATTAGCAACAAACAAGAATTTGAATCTTAAACACTAGATGTGATTGGTAGCATTCTGAAGGATGGGAAGAAACGCCTTTACAAAATAAAATCTTTATGCAACAATAGTAACAAACATGACAGGAGCAAAAGTTATCTGTTATTCTGCAGACAATAGCTGGAAGTATAAAACTTGCAGAGAGGTGGAAGATAAAAATAAAAATAAAATACAACAGAGTCCTGGTATGTACGTATGTGTATGTATACACATACTCAGCAATTACAGCCTGGTTTGTAGATCACACAGGAATACTAAATGATCTCCAGAGGTCCCTTCTAACCCCTACTATTCTGTGTAGTCAGAAGCTAGTTATGCACATGTTAACCAATTGATGTTACAGCTGTTGATTTAAGTCCTATCCAACCAGAAATTGATCCTAGAGAAGAAAGGCATTTAGACTCCTAATTAATTTTACTTATACAAATGATTTATGACTGAATTCAGAGCTATGCCACATTTCTGAATGTTTATTCTATAACAAGGATAAAAAAAACCCCAACCATATAAGCTATTTCACTAGGACTGAAAAACATGAACTGGCAGTCCCTTTATCATCGAATTCTCCAAACAGAAAAATGGGAATAGCTTCATCTCAAGCAGCCATTTCTACCAATACCTTAGCACAGTTACTTGATGCTGGAGAGAAAAGAAAGAACCTTACACTGGCTGTAGTTTTCGCTGATACTGAGGGAAAGAAGTATTGCAAGATTCTCTGACAGACAAATGGTAAAAAGCATCCTGCAGGATTGCTAGTGGGAGTCACCATCTTGAATCTAAACACATGAAGGAAAACATTCAGATTTCTTCTGTCCAAGATGGCTTTAGAAGAGTATGTTTGGCATTAGAAGAATATCTTATCATAAGCTCTTTGCTTCTGAGACAGTTCTGTGGCTCCCACATACAGAAGAGACCGTTTTTTGGTCAAATCAACTGCAAGACTGTTTCAGGGGAACACCTGTAAAGGGGCATGTAAAGGAGGCCTGTAGAACGATAATCTGAAGAGACGAAAATATTCTGGCAACACATTCTAGCCCTCAGGATGTCTGCTGCAATCTGATGAGTAAGGTGTTCCAAAAGCACTCCCAAGAGACAGCAAAAAAATGACAAAAGTAATTCCAGCACCTAGAGAGGAAGACTCCTACTCAGGAAACCTAACTTCATGTTATATCCATCTGCTCTACTTGAGAACATGTGTCTCGAAAAGTGTCTTTGCTTTCCTACCTCTTCACTGGTTGCATGTAAAGGTCTGTGCATTAATCTTAACTTCTCTCTCCAAAGAAAATAAAAATTAGGATGCAACTCAAGTGCAATTTAGGAATCTGAAATCTTCAGGCTCTGTCATTCTGTGACTACAAATGAATGGAGATTTAGAAAGTCATGTAAACCTGTTTTGAAGAAGTGCAGGACAGTGACTGACTGACTCACAAGCTTGAACACAAAAAAACTAAAAAGTGGCCCCTTTAAATATGTAGATTCATGATTAACCAACATTGACAATAAAGCTTTGGAAATGGGTTCTCTCATAGCATTTTTCTTTTTCTGTCTGAAAGTCAACTTTCAGTATTGGTTACTGAGGAAACTTTTTTTTACTTTGGGGAAAAAAAATTAAATTAGCCCTTATGTTAGACAAGAACATAAACCAGAAGTATCAGAGAGGAATAAGAAGAATGCAAAATGTTATGTAAACAGCCAAAACTGCATGGAAAGTGCAGCAGGTTTGAATTTTAATTTTATGTATTTTGCAGAAGGCATTCATTATAGAAATACAGATCTTAAAATGTTAATAAGGAAATACTGAAGACAAAATTTTTCAGACATGAAATGTTAATTTCATAGGCTGACATCATAGTGAGTAGCTGCTCAGAAGGCACAGAATTCAGTTTTACAGGACAGCTAAGCAGTCAGCCAAACACAAAGCAGCTGCAAGGGCTGTCTCCTGACTATGATGGCACAAGCTCTTACATGGCTATGGGGTGAATCACATCTATTTAGTGCATTACACAATAAGTAGGTGACTGCATAAAATCTTCTGCTAAAACAGCATGAGGTAAAGACAGTACCTTTTTTTTTCAGCTGCACTGTCAACTGAAAACACATCTAAGATGGTCCAAGTATCACACGGTACAAACTGCCCTTTCATGATTGCAGCAAGACATGAAGAAACTGCAGAGCACGTGCAGTAAACGGATACTATGCCAAGGCAAAATATCTCTTGCCTTGAATAGCTGCAGTACAAATATCCACAATATGAACATATAGACAACGATTTAAACAAGGATTTATATTGTTTGAATATGCTACAATGTATTTTAAAAACGTGGGGAAAATATAATTTTTAAAATTAAGTTTTTAATATGATTAAAATGTTCATGTGCCTATCAGGTCATAAAAACTAAAGCCTGTATGAACACCAGGCAAGTGTAGTATCTTACAGCGATTTTTTAAGTCTCTGACATTGTTATGTTTATGAAATAAACAACATTCACAGTAAGGTGGTCACTTAGAAATATGAAGTTAACCCTGGTACACTAGAAACAAGGCTACAATGATGACTGAAACATTTCATCAAGGTGTTGTGGTATGTAACCAAACAGATGAATTAGCCTATTTCAACTCAACTGTAACCTACTGTAACTAATTACAGTAAGAGTCAAGTAATGTAGTGCATTACTGTACATATTTCAAGAATGCATTCACACTAGTTTTTAATAGTTAACATTTTTACCTAAGGAATTTGTAAATTTAAAATATTAAATGAACACTTAATTCCCAGGAAGAGATGCAGTAACACAGATAACACAGTCCTTACGGACTCCCATGCACGTGTAACTGAACAGCGTCATCCTAATATCTTCCCAAACAGTTCTCTATTCAACTGCATATATCCCTCCTTACTAAATACTGTGACCCTACTACAGCTACCTTTATGTACACCTAACTAAAAAAAAACCCAAATAAAATGCAGAGTATATTAAAAAGTATATAAAGCATCTGAACAATGTGAATTATTACTAGCAGAGGACAAGTTGTTATACGTAGAAACGGTATGCTACAAAAATCACAGCAAGCTCTTTAGCTGGTACCGAGACACACCTTATATAGCCAAAACAACTTTAACTTTTGAGCAGTTACAGTTTTAAACATACTATAAAAGGTAAAATAGTAAATAAAAAGCTGTTCCTTTCAGTTTGAGGTTTTAATCTTCTCTGTGGAGTCTTCTTCATAGTTTATGAATTCAATCTTCTTGGTTAGCTAGCCAATCCACCTATTTTTTTTTCCTTCTCCTGTCAGCAGTTTGCTCATTCTCCTGTAACTATGGACACTTCCTCCAGCTCTAAACACACTCAAAATTCATTTCGGCTCTGAAGTTACACTTTAAATTACCTTTTATTTTATTGTTGAATACTTCGTTTAGCACCTCTTCAGTAAAACAACGTAATTGGACAATATTATAGACGGAAATTGTAGAAGGAAAAACAAGACAGTAATGCATTTTCTGCCTAGTCCTCGAAATCATTTGGTATTCCATATCCTTGAATTTCTCAGACATGGCATTAATAATTAACAGTATATGGCCTTACATACGCTGAAATTAATGACAACATCTTAAGGAGTATCAGAGTGCACAAAACTTAGTCTTTACTTAGAACTGGCTATTCCAAAATAGACAAGGACTACTTTTCCTAGAAAGCACAAGTTCTTGAAACAGCAATCAATTATCCTGTCTCTGTGGAGAGCTACAAATACACTGAGCAAAACAATATCAAATAAAAAATAACCCTCCAAAGATGTCTTTTGAATGGGCCAAGTTTTTAAAAAACTCATAGCATTATTTGCCTCTAAAATAATGAAAGCGTCTAAAGACATAACATGCTTACTCAATACAAGAAAATCCCCTTTACACCTGTTGTGAATGCCACAAGTTTATATAACGGCAGAGAACTTCTAATGTAATTACCTTTTGTGCAGCAAGATGGAGAGCAGTTCTTTGGCTACGATCAGCTCTGTTAACATCTGCTCCAGCCTTCAGCAATGCCTCTGCACAGTCCAGCCTGTCAGCCAATACACAGTACATGAGAGGAGTTCTTCCAAACTGGTCCTCTTTATCTTTCAGCTCAGAGTTTCCTAAAGAAAAAGCAAATAAAATCACACGAAACAATTAAGTCTATGAGTATCTAAGAGTAGTACCTTTTTATTAAAAGAGTACTTTAATTAAAAGTAGTACTTTCTTACTATAAATGAACAGAGTAATCAAAATAAAGGAGTATAAGATAAACCCAAAGTTACTACTTTGCACCCTGTTTTTACTGACATTTATAGGATATATCAAAATATATTTACAGGAAAAAGTACATTCAGAAAACAGTTGCACAAATACATCTACAATCGGTAACAATCTGCAGTGGTATAATTATAAATAATTTTAAAACAGTCATACAGGTCTTGGCCACAAAGATTACTTAAAAAAATATCAACAGCAAGTAAACCAAGTAGTCCTTCTGAAACACTGTAACTAAAACAAGCTTTGAAGCCTACTCACAGCAATGTTTATTTAAAAAGCATAAACAAGTCAATATTACATCAATACCATTGTTTATTTCATAGTTCCTTACAATATGGAAACTACTAAAACACTTCCCAAGCTTTCTTGAATTGATACAGTTAGCAAGGTAGCAATTAAGCTAAATGAGAAATCTGAGGTCCTATAAAAAAATCAAAACATTGTATTCTTATTCACATTAAAAAAAAAAAACTCGAACCAGCATGCATCCTCCACTACAAAGTTTCATATGTCTATTATGTCATCACATAGAAACTAACATCTATAAATTCATGCATATCGACTATCCTACACATCTCAACTCTAAATACATCTCCCATGTAGCAACATCACCTACAATTATTCAAGGAACATCAAATTGTCATCAGCGAAGTTGTTGAATGCACCCTCAGCAAGTTTGCCGATGACACCAAGCTGTGTGGTGTGGTCGACACTCTGGAGGGAAGGAAAGCCATCAGACGGACCTCAACAGGCTTGAGAGGTGGGCCCGTGCGAACCACATGAAGTTCAACAAGGCCAAGTGCAAGATCCTGCACATGGGTTGGGGCAATCTCAAGCACAGATACAGGCTGGGAGGAGAATACATTGAGAGCAGCCCTGAGGAGAAGGACTTGGGGGTGTTGGTTGACGAGAAGCTCAACATGAAGCAGCAACGAGCGCTTGCAGCCCAGAAGGCCACCCGTACCCTGGGCTGCATCACAAGAAGTGTGGCCAGCAGGTCAAGGGAGGTGATTCTCCCCTTCCACTTCACTCACATGAGATCCCACCTGGAGTACTGCATTCAGCTCTGGGGCCCCCAGCATAAGAAGGACATGGATTGGAGCAGGTCCAGAGGAGGACCACAAAGGTGACCAGGGGGCTGGAGCACCTCTCCTATGAAGACAGGCTGAGAGAGTTGGGGCTGTTCAGTCTGGCAAAGAGAAGGCTCTGGGGAGACCTCATAGCAGCCTTCCAGTACCTGAAGGGGGCCTACGAGAGAGTTGGAGACAGACATTTTACAAGGGCATGTAGTGACAAGTCAAGGGGTAATGATTTAAACTGAAAGAGGGTAGATTTAGATCAGATATTAGGAAGAAATTCTTCACAATGAGGGTCGTGAAACACTGAACCAGGTTGCCCAGAGAAGTTGTGGATGCCCCCTCCCTGGAAGTGTTCAAGGCCAGGTTGGATGGGGCTTTGAGCAACCTGGTCTGGTGGAAGGGGTCACTGCCCATGGCAGGGGGGTTGGAACTAGGTGATCTTTAAGGTCCCTTCCAACCCAAACCATTCCATGATTCTATGAATTTTAACAGGTAAGTTAATTTTTCTTCTTAAATATTCCCTTGCTTGCATGATTGTTGATGCTTCAAAAGTACACCAGTAGAAGCACGCTTCTCCTTTACGAACACAATCTTCACTCTCCCCTAGCATATTATGCTTATCTACACATCCAGTAATTGTTTTCTCGATTATAATTTCTATTGAGTCACCTAGCAGAAGAGTCAAGCAGATTAAATGTGAATCAAGGACAATATAAAGCATTAAAATTCGTTCCCTACCAACTAAGCTTCTCACAAAAAACACTTTTAAGCAGGATATTGCCAGCTAGAGCAATAATTTGCTCAGTCACTTAATCTCCGAGTTCCTTTAAAACTGTTCAGTGAATACCATGTTGTTCTCATGATTCATTCTGTGACACCTTCTCTTGCTTAGAAATTGTCAAGGTGAAGGGGCAGTCAGACAATGCACTAGTTTCAAAATTAATTTTTACGCCTCTAGCAAATTATGTTTAAAAAAAAAAGTCTTTTACTGACCTGCATCTACCTTCCTCAGACACAGGTTACGTTTTTTGAAGAACACCTTCTTGCTTTTAATACCCACTGTTGCACTGCTGTTTACCTGTGCTTGCTTCCCTTCGACCTTCCTAAACTTTTTCTTCTGTTAAAGTGCTTTTGCATTTGCTTCACACTGCAAGCGGGGAGTTCAGTCTTTAGACTAATCTTTAGATTCTTCCTAGTAAACATTTTAATTTAAGGTCCTTCACCATTTTTAGAGTACACAACTATAGAGGGTTGCTGTTACTTAGCCCTGTATACTCTGGTGAAGAGTTACAAAATCTTGCTTAGTAACACTGATTCAGGTCCTACACACCAGTCAAGAGCAACTCAAGAGTTGGTTCTGTTCTGCGTTCACCAAAACTTCTGTTGTCAGCCCATTAATGATCTCTAACAATTTAGTTTTAGGATCATATCCTCAATAGTCATTTACCCAAATGTATGAAAGTAACCTTCATCACTACAATTCAGACTCTGATCTCCTTCAGCATGTCACACATATCACCACCTGGTCAGATGGACAGTCACAAAATGTTAGTACTATAGTTTCGTATTTAGACCTGTAAATGCAATCATTAAACTTTTTTTTTGTGTGTGTTTAAGCTTGATTTATATGGCCATTTGTTAATTTCATTTAAACCCAAGACTTGTTTTCTGCTTTGGTTTTTAAAAGCGTATCACCACTCCTCCATCTACATGGCTTCCATGGACATAGTAGAACACAAAGAATATAGAAAAAACATTGCCCACATTGATGCTTCCCTTCTACAGATTTTACATTCTCGTCATATTACCAACAGCCTCATTTAAAGCGCAACATCCTAGTTCTCCCATCTAATTTTTTAGACTTCCATGCGTGTAGAAAAATGTACACATTTGTTTTGGATTTCTATGCAACTTCAACCGGTTTGAATAGGATGCTATCTTTTCCTACTGTATTACTACATAAATGAAGATAATAGAATAGCTATGATTCCACCTTCTGTAGATAAACCACTGGGAACTGCACAGACCCTTGTCAGCTTTTTCTCATTTTTACCTTTAGAAACCTTCTCATAATGAGTGTACCAGATGAGTCTTGGATTTTTTCAATAATTAAATGACCAAAGCATGGCTTTATACTGAATAAAAATCAAATAATAAATCCAATAATCTGACAGTGAAAAATTACATTTGTAAAAATATACAGGTGATTTTTTCCTGTGGGATCTTGCATAAAAGCTGCATAAGAATCTAGTCCGAACTTTACTTTGAATTAGAGAATATAAAGTATTGGATATACCTTATTCATTACTCTTCACATCAAAACAATTAAAAGATTAATTTTATGGTAGTGTATTTAAAAGTAATTTTTAAGACTTTTAAAAAATTACTTGCAGTATGTTTCTAAACAGGAGTTAAAAACTGTGTAAGTTTAAAGGTATTTGGATTATTGTTTATGTCTTGTTATATGTAACTACATTTTGACATGAAAAAATAAATAGGTAATGTAATTTTTACTAATACTATGTACCTGATACTGTTAAAATTCAAATTTTTGTCAACATTTTTTGAGAAAAAAGCTCATGTATTGTCTTTAAATATTCACTTGTCATCTTATTTTCATTAATGAAGTCTATAGTTCTACTCAAAATGAAAAGTTGTAATATTTACTAAATGCATTAGAAAACAGCATATAGAAAAAAATAATGCCACTCGTTTAATTAATTACATGGCCATTAGAAAATAATTCAAAATGTAATATAGGAGTCACACAAGGGAATCCTTTTTTTTTTTTATTTTCCCTAACTTGTAAAAACATTTGCTAGACTTTCATTTCACAGTATTACAGTTTCATTGCAAACTGGATGCAGTTTCAAGATAATTCTTTCCTCCACTATTAGAAAGAAATATTTCAAACGTTATACATACATACATACTGTGAAACTGTCGATGTCTTACATCTCAGTATTTTAGCTAACAATAAATGCTTTTTCCATTCAATAGAGCATAGCACAGAAACATCAAAGCCAGTTATGACTAGCCATGCAGACCTGTGCAGCAACACATAGATACTGAGGTCCAAAGAATAGTTTAACAAGGCACAGCTCTCAGTCAACAAGCCAGTTTCTTTAATTAGCTAAGTATACTCAGGTGCTCTTCCAGTATTCATTCAGTCTGGTAATTGAGACATCACTAAACCATATTCCACTGCTGAGTGTTAACTTAGCCTCAATAGTGTCTTAAATTTGTTGAAGATGATGGAACTTACACAATCAAATATATTTTTAAAAAGAAATACATAAACATGCATTTCTCCCAATAAGACACAAGCACATGGCTTATGCTCATATAACACTTCTTCTTAAATCAGCAGTGTGCAAAACTAATCCCTCTCCCTCAAATTCCAAGTTTCCTTTCTTTTATATAATGTTAGAGAATATACAGAATGTAGACACTAAAAGAAAGAAATGAGTAAGGTCAAGACAAGCCAAAATGGCCTAAAGTTCAAGTGCAGGCCAGCTAAGTAGCACAACAAACATCTAATTTCACGTACAGCTCCCACAGAGTGATGTAGCTGATGACAAAGAGTCTCCATGACTGCAGACAGTCTGAGTGAAAAATGAGTGAGACCTTCAAAACTTGATGCCAGTCATTTGCCTGAAGCTGCTGCACTGATTTTATGGGAAACCTACTATCTTCAGCTAACTGTAGGTTTCCTTTTGTTATTATTTCATTTGTTTACAAGACTCTGTAAGGCCCTTAGAAGGGTTAAGGTTCTGTGGGAATTTCCCTGAAAGAGTGTCTCTGTGCTCAGGGAAAGAGGCAGGATAAGGACTAGGAGCTACTATATCACCATCAGGTGCTAATGGGGACTAACTTTATGAAATGCACTAACCACAGCACCTTCTGGACCTCACAGTTGCAGTAAATCATTATTTTCCAGAATTAAGAAAGCACAGGTGGCCTTCTAAATATTCATTCACATATCAGTGTATCTAAAACGTGCTGTAGCAAAATGAAATTCTCTTTCACATACCTGCCTAAGAAAAGAAGTTTGTTTGATCTCTCGTCTTTCAGGATCAACAAACTCACCTCACCCAGATTATGCATTTCATAAGCTTGTTACCAACGGAATTCACAAATACCATGGAATCAAGTGGCCCAATTCCAAAATTTAACTCTCATATTCATACCTCATCACTTCCTCACAGTCTGTATAAGCAGTCATATCAGACTTTAACATTTCTATGCATTTTTCGAATGAGAAGAGGACAAAGGGGATGAGGAGGACACAAATTCTGTTTAATTATTAAAAGACAGACTATTGTTATTTGCAAGAATCTTGCCTTTTGTAATATCTGATTTGAGTTTTATTCAACCTCCCACATTGCCTAACATGAGAGAGAGAAGCAGAGAATCAAAGAAAAGCATGCAACTGTGTGTTTGCAACCCAGAATTTATAGTTAACATTTATAACAAAACATGTTATCAGAGTTCTGGAAGCACTTGTATATGAGTGATACATAACAAGCATTTTACAACGAGGAGTTGGACTCAACGGATGCTTCAGTATAATGACTATTACACACATTATTGTGTTCTGATAAACAATTAAAACAATTAGATGCACCTTCCTGAAACTCTACATAAATGTGTTACATGCAAAACAATCCTCCAAACACAAAATTCACTTTTGCTCCCTTTTTGCCTAGGATTAAAATAATACAGACAGGTTTTAACACTGAAGAATTGTTAACTAAAGACATGTTCAGTGTTGTATAAAACTTGGAAAAGAGAATACTGTGAGTATTCCCGAAAGTCTGAGAGCATACAATTCTAAAACAATGTGATACAGCACTAAGCAGCTCATGCAATGCAAACAATTAGCACACTTTGTTAGAGCACTGGTTATGCAATAAACACTTGGCAGGTACTGTGCTTTATGGTATGGCTGCTCAGAAAGTCGTGTAATTAAGCATCAGTACTGGTGAACATAAAGGGACACTTTGTTCCAAAGCCCTCTTTCTCTCAATTTTGAGCTTACCGTTGATTCTGCCTACTTATGCCTCTTCTTGGTACAGTATGTCAAAAGGAACATAGTATCCAGAACACTGCATTATTTCAAACACCTATTGGGCAGCAGATTACACATGCGTTCATACTCACAAATTACCCACAAATACAATGTATATGTTTGTATACAGTCAGACATGCTCCATCAAGCCACAGCTGGGAAAAGGAATAATCACCAAACAGGTTAGAGGGACTGCTGCAAGAGACTCTTTAACCAGCCTCTATGCCCCCCCCCATGTTAATAACTGAGCAGGGAAAACTCAGAGAGGAAAGTAGTAATAGGTAAAAAGCAGGAGAAAGTCAGACTTTATGTTACTGCACATACCACGAGCCACATAATCAAGATGCAAAGCTTGGCTGTGTTAGGAGAACGTTGTTAAGCAATCCAGTACACGCACACGTAACACTGAAGCACTGTCCTGAACTAGATGCTGCTGCTAAGCGCAGTCATGAAGTTCAGCGAACAACATCAATTGCTCAATTTACTTCTGGCATCAAGTTATACTTTCAACAGTGCCTGGTAAACAGCTAAAAATATTACTCTAATGCATTCTTCTTCTGCTAGGCAATAGTATTTTTTTGGTTCTGTCCTGGCAAAAGTAAGGTCTGTGTCATATTCAGTCAAAACATAACAAAGCAGAAAAGCAAAATTTTGCTATTATAGCAAAGGGTGCAAGGATTATGCAGTTTTGTCTCCTACACAAAAATAACACACGACTTTTTTATTTTGTTGCTGCATGATTGCCATTAAAAGAATAGTGATCTCCATACCTGGTTCTAATGGCTGGTTTGTGATATATTTGACAAGGTGTACCAGCAACACAGAACTACTTGTTCCTTTGTGTTTTCAAAATACATATTTTGGCCGTGAGAGTAGCAAAACCATACTGAAGTCAGCAAAAACTCTTTGTTGTCACTTCTGATTTTAGACAGTATTTGAAAGCTCAGACTTTTTACCCCCCTCCGTACGCAGGCAGAGAACTTAAAAAACCCAGGTACTTAAAGCTACGTTGCATTTGCATCCTACAGATTTCTAGAAGCATCTGCATATCAACTGCTCATACGTTGTTTATAAAATGTTCTAAAAAGAGTGAACAGATAGTATCAGATGCAATCAGTATATGTTTGAGCCATCATATGACAAAATAAAGTTGAAGACCTAACAAAAAGTATTTGTTTCAACCAGTGAAGCTTCTGTAAAGTCAGTGCCCTCAAACTTTTTCTCCTGTTTGAGTTAAATCACTTCTAATTGTCTCTTGAGAGAATTAGATATAGACATACCTTGTAAAGAAGAACGATTTACTGCTTTCTATACAGCTTAGACAACAGATCCACATAGCTTACTATCTTGTCTTCAACACAGGTCAGCAGAAGATACATAAACTTGACTGTTGGTTTAATGGGATTACCACTAAATCCTTTACATCCGTTAAAACTTACAGTTAACAGCATAAATACAGACTATGTTTCTTAGTATTTCACAGTCCTTCACCCTCACCAAGCTTCAGGAATGGGATTTTCTCAAAAGGTCGAGCAAATAAAACTTCTACAGCACCAGCTGGAATTGCATTTAATCAGAAATTCTGAAAATCAAAGCCTTCACCTATCAGCCTTCCAAATGTATGCAAGATTGGTTTTGGAACACAGAATACACACCGCTTTTGAAAACTACTAACCTGGAATGCCCTACAGTTCTTGGACAGAGAGGGAAGGTGAAATCCTGGGCTTTTTAATGGATGGGATTTTTTTTTAACTTTAGATTCAACAGGATCAGACTCTCTCCTTACATTTAATTTGTCTCGAGAAACGTTGTTAGTGTGTCAGTATCAAAGTAACAAATAGGGCTAGCTCATTTTGTGCCCTAATATACACAGTGACAAGACTTCATTAACTATAATAAATGATCTGTGATACAAGTTAATCAAATTTCCCACAAAAGCAATGATTCCAAAAACAAGGATTTGGGGCCAAAATATTTCAGTGCAAAGCGCTTCTCCAGAATTTCAAATTCCCTGAAACAGAAGTCCTGAATAACTCTTCTGGTTGTATTACTTACCAATTTTCCACTTTACTTCACACAGAAGTACCAATCAAAGGCAACAGATAATAAAAAGTAAGAACAATTAGTCCTATTTTCAGGACTACATTTATTCTAGAAATACATTTATCAAGAAATGAAATCATATCTTAAAGATCAGAGCAGTAAGTCAAAACTAAACAGTTTCAGTTCTGAAGTAATCAAAATGCATCTACAATGAAAACATTTACCCGCTATTAGCTTTTGGAGGGTACTCTTATCTCCATTAACAGCAGCAGCATGCACTTCAGATGCCAACGAGGAACCACTGAAGAGGCAGTTTGCTGAAATATTCATACTCTTTCAAGGTATCACCATAGGTCAGATTTGCACGACCAACGTTTTCTGTAGGAATTCAGTTCTAGAAAAAAACACGTAAAATAAAATTAATTTTATAACGACTCATTAAAATGACTCAAATAATGCTAAAGAGAATAAATTGTTCTGTTAAAAAAAGAAAAGAACAAGCACGTTTCTTATTTAGTGGATTAAATCTACCTCTAGCCAAGATTCAACCACAAAAAACTACATTAACTAGATATATACATATATATATATTACAGTTTCATTGCCTTCAACATAAATTTCAGTCAATAAGCTTTGCAAAAGTCTGCAAATAGGACAGCGTTTATCCACAAATCCAAGAGACTGTTCTTCAGAGTGTTGGCACACAGGCTTCAACCCAGTAACAAATGAAGTTTGATACTTGATAACAACTTCAGATATTCCTCCAGTACTGGGTATCTGTTGGTATTTTACCATGATGGTCTATGGACATATGCAGGACATATATATAAAATAATAATTGACATGCCTGAGGGATGAGATGCCATCCAGAGGGACCTGGACAAGTTCAAGAAGTGGGCCCATGTGAACCTCACGAGGTTCAAAAAGGTCAATTGCAAGGTCCTGCACATGGGTCGGGGCAACCCCCATTATCAATACAGGCTGGGAGATGAAGGGATTGAGAGCAGCCCTGCAGAGAAGGGCTTGAGGGTGTTGGTTGATGAGAAGCTCAACATAAGCCAGCAATGCATGCTTGCAGTCCAGAAGGCCAATCATATTCTGGGCTGCATCAAAAGAAGCGTGGCCAGCAGGTCAAGGGAGGTGATTCTCCCTCTCTACTCTGCTCTTGTGAGACCCCAGCTGGAGTACTGTGTCCAGCCAGCTCTGGGGCGCCCAACATAAGAAGGACATGGACCTGCTGGAGCGGGTCCAGGGGTGGGCAACAAAAATGATCAGAGGGCTGGAACACTTCTCCTTTGAGGAAAGGCTGAGAGAATCAGCATTGTTCAGCCTGGAGAGGGAAGGGTCTGGCAAGACCTGATTGCAGCCTTTCAGTTTCTAAAGTGGGTTTATAAGAAAGATGGGGACAAACTCTTTAGCAGGGCCTGTTGTGATAGGACAAGGGGTAATGGTTTTAAACTTAAGGAGGGTAGATTTAGACTAGATATAAGGAAGAAATTTTTTACAATGAGGGTGGTGAAACACTGGAACAGGTTGCCCAGCGAGGTGGCAGATGCCCCATCTCTGCGAACATTCAAAGTCAGGTTGGACAGGGCTCTGAGCAACCTGATCTAGTTGAAGATGTCCCTGTTCACTGCAGGAGGTTGGACAAGATGACCTTGAAAGGTCCCTTCCAACCCAAACTAGTCTATGATTCTATATATATGAATATGATTTTGTCCCCCTCTTCCAAATACTCTCCCAACCTACAATTATTTCTAGTCCAATCACTTCCTGAAGTGGATTTGGTTTCTGTGTATTTAGTACTCTGCAAATTCTGTTAATTTTTTTCAATTAATTTCTCTACTATAAATGTGTCCCCTCTCCTAAGATTATGCAAACTTACAGCATCCACAACATCCACTGGGCAAGGAGTTCTGCGCCACAACCAAACACTGCATGGACAAACTGCTCATTTTCATCTGTCTTGTCCTGGCTCTTGCCTTCTGAGGGCCCTCAATCCTTGTCTTGGAAGGGACAGTAAATAAACAATTCTTATCCATCAGTAATTACTCTACAGTTTTTTAACATATCCTCCCTGATCATATCTTCCTCTAGCTGAGAGAGTCATAGTTTACCTAGCTGTTAGCCAAGCACCAGCATTTCTGTAGGCATGACCATTTTAACTGCCCTTTTTTGAACCTTTTCACAGTTCTGTCCTAACCTTTTTGAGGTGGAAAGAAAACTCCACAAGTTATTCAAGATGTGGGCAAAATATGGATTTACGCAGTGGTATAATGGCATTGTCTTCTTCCTTCTCTATTTCTTTCCTAAATCACATCTACCACTACAGTTGCCTTCTTAGCCTCTTCCGAAGCAGAACTGCTACCTTCACCCAACTACCACTGCTTCAAGATCTTGATAATGATCAAGTCCACATACTACTTTGGAAATTAAGAAAGGCCTGCACGCTTAAAAACTGTTGATTTTCTCCAAAAGTATCAAATGCTTGAACTTCTTCTTTCAATTCTTACCACGCTTCACATTTGGAATGGAAAACAAACTGAGATGAGCAAACAATTGTACACACCAGAAAAAAAAAGAGGAGGTATCGCTGAGGCTGTCTGCTGAATTCAACGATTTTTTCACCTCATCTTATGTGTCATGTTAATTTAAATATACTCCTTTTTTCATGTCCCACATTTACATCGTAGTACACTTGGAAAACAACAAGAGGATGCTATTTTGCTTCAACTGTTATTTTCAACCATCTTTGGTTTATTTGCTCTGTAAATTTCATAGATTGCTACATAGCACCTGTTGTTATTAAGATAATTGCAGATGGATACATATCAAAGTTGGGGGGAAATGTTATTAAAATATCAGAAAAACATTCACTTTTATGTAAAATGAAGTGAAAACCTCTACAGCAGGTATTAAGCATGAAGTAATAAAGGTAAAGGCCTTTACCTGTCAACAACAACAACAAAAAACCCCAAATACAACTTAATACTCTAATATAATTGTAGACTCTTCTTCAGAAGCTCCAAACTTCCTTGGACAGCTGATAAGAAAATTAATACAGGAACCTTCATGGCAAATCTAATCAGTTACTCAAAGAACATCTACATAATCATAGTATCAGTTCATACCACATCCCTGGAATAAGCACAAATCCAGAACCATGTGCTTGTGCAAACCTGCTCAACAACACATTGATATAGTGCATTCACTCTACATGAAAACACTCAGATATGACTTGGACACTGTCTAAAGCACACCACACAATAACGGCAGAAAAAGCTTTTAACACACTAGCGTCTAAATTGCTGCTTCTCCATCTTGTCCTCAGACAGCCGACTGCATTCTATGCCACTTCTTTCAACGGCTAACCGTATCACGGAACCGTCTTTTCCTGAAGACTGCCTGGTTGAGTTTTCATGAGCCTTGAAAGTGGGTTCATCATGTCCTAAGAAATACAACACCTTACCTTCCAACCTTTCTCCCCTACAAAAACTAGTAATGGCACAACTAGGAAGGCATGAGATGCTAGTTTCCTTGAGTACACATACTAAAACTCCTGACTACTGGAACGTTTCCTTGCTTGGGTTCACGGATCTCCCTCCGCCGTCTGTCGGTCACTTCACAACCAGGACTAAGTATGGTATTGCCTAACTTTATCACTCCTCTGAGAACGCGCGTTATGGAAACATGCAATGGCTCACTACACTTTAATAAAGCAAGCAATTCCCCCAAACTCAACTTTTGTTTCAGGGACCCCTATAAAATTATTTCAGAATCACCCTAGTCACCCAACAACCAACTTTCCAACACGAAGCATATATGGCATTTGTACCTGTCTGAAGTGACCAATTAATAGAGCGCAATAGTTACTTGCTTCTACACCAGCACCAGAGCACTCTGATGAGAACATTGGAGCAGCAGCGTGAGGACGAGCTCCTCATATAATTTTATGAAAGTATTTTTTCTCACGAACAGTTCTGGGGCCATTTCCAGTCATCTGAAACCTATAGAACACCATGATCCTATCCTATTGCTCTCCTCTTCTTCCATGAACCTCAGAATAACCTGACAATGATCATGTTGGAAGTATGAATGCTTCCATCCTTATTGAGTTTGGTGAACCTTTCAGAACATTTCAGAAAAGCCATCGAACGTTTTTTTGACACACTTGTTTTACCACAGAAGTAGGTGAGCCTTCCCATAATCCGAACTGTGTCATTAAGGGATTAATAACTTTGATGACTTCTAGGAGCAGAGAACAGAAAGGAGTTCAAAAAGTCTAATGTGACAGGAGGTTAACATTTCCACTTACAGAGTGATGTAAGACAGGCTGGCAGTGCCACAATACACGAAACGAATTACAGAAAAGCTCAACTTGACTTGGTGCTTAAGAAAGTTAAAGAAAGTGCAGATGCATACATAATAATGCAGGGTGGACAGAGCTTACGCAAGCCCAAATACACTTTAAGACATAAAGAACGATTGTTTTAATTTTAATGTAACTGCCCTTCAAACATTCCCAGTGCTAGCTACAATTGTTGTTTCCTTTTAGGGAGGATAAAGAATATCCACACCTTTCAAAATACTTGCACCATTCTCTGCTTGCCAAGTATCCACTCCTCCTCCAACAAAAATGTTTTTTTGACTTTTTAGGACACATAATTGATATGTTTCATTCAAAGCTAAGCTTTTCCTCCCAATCTAACAGTATGGTTTATGCTTCCTGTTAACTTCTCTACATTATACTGGATAAAATGAGATGTGGCATTTCTGATTCAGGCAAATCACAGGAAACCGACAGGGACAACATGAAACTGAGCATCAGTTACAGGTAGTCACAGTGCCTCCCCCTCCTTAACCGTTGCTTTTTTCTCCTCAGTTATTCCTACAGCTGTATAAATTTGCCAGCTATATAAAGGAAACTACAATACTCAACTGCAATCCGGACAAGAGGAAAGAGAAAGAGAAGGAAAAAGGCTACAGAGACGGATCCAGTGCTACACAGTTTAACATGCACTTGGCATACAAGACTACAGCTTTTCTTTAACTTGCCTCCACCTTCTCCTCAAAAGCTTCCTCTGGATACAGAGAATACATCAGGACTCTCAACATTATTAAGCACATTATTATTATTATTATGTGTTATTAAGTTATTAATGCACCATTGCAATTTTATGCTTGTCGGAATTTTGAGATACTAGTTTTATTCCCCGAAGTTATCACTGATATCTTTTACTCCATTTCCTATACATTTTACCCTTCCACAAACAAATAAATCATAATATAAAACATCCAGGGGCATCAGTGTGAAGTTCAGCAAATACTGGAGAACTTACTAAAGCGCCAGAAGCATCCCAATTACATCAACAATTATATAAAACTGACAGCTAATTCTGCATCAGAGAAATTCTGAAATATTAAGAGGAACTGTAAAAGGAAAATACATTAACTTTCCTCAGGTATTTCTCTCGTATACGACAAACAGATGTATCGGTATTTGGAGGACTTGACAAAGATCCTCATTAACAAAAAATGAGGCATTTATTTGTAAGGGATGAAAAACAACAATAAAAATCAAGAAAAAACCACAATAATCAACATTATCTGTAATACACGTTGTATTACTGGAACCAAGTAAATAATTCACTTTTTATTCTTTAAGCTAACACGTAGAAAAAGATTAGCCTTATCGAATCACTTGAAATGAAGGGACAGTCATATGGACACCAAGAGCTCTTCAAGGTATGTGAAATTTCACACCAAACTATGGTAAGCACACTTTGCATTGCACAGATAATCAGAACTACATCATTCCTCTATTCAGGGAAGCACGAGGTTGATAAAATTTAAACAAGATCACTCTATCAAATTTTACTTATAAAGTTTCCAAGTGAAGAATGAGCTGTTGCAAAGGAATACCAAAGTATTTTCCAAGTCTGAATGAATTCAGAAGAGAAGACTTTCATTCTACAGACTGAGGAGCGCAAGTTCTTAAGGTAGTCACAGCAGAACTGGTAAAAGTCAAGTTCCAGTTTCAGACTATAAAAAAAGACATGATTTGCATATATATATACATACACGGTGTTTTCAGCTCATAAAACAGACAGGCCAGATGATTTTTGCAGGGTCACACATAAAGTCTGAGCCTGCCAGGCTTTCTTTGAAGCCAAACCGGGCTCGACTTGCAAAAAGCTGATGTAAAGGATTTTCTTTTCAGTGGCGTTATGCCCCGTTTCACTCCTTACCCTTGCGCACGTACTGAAACTGTGAAGAACACAAAGCGCAGCTTTCCATGACCTCTTTGAGAGACAGCTCTGTAAGGTCTCAAAGCATGGATGCACTGCGAGTTCCGAAGTTTTACCGGAAGAGGACGAAGCACCGAATTTTAGGCGTTCTTCCTTTTCAGCATTTAGAACTCAGGAAGTTGGAAAAAGCACAAATCTG
Source organism: Steatornis caripensis (assembly GCA_013398225.1). Lineage (NCBI taxonomy): Eukaryota > Metazoa > Chordata > Aves > Caprimulgiformes > Steatornithidae > Steatornis > Steatornis caripensis. Next base: position 432,410 of record VZSC01016179.1, on the reverse strand, counting down.
TTGAAGCGTCAAGGAGTAAAAATGAATGATGACGTTCCACTTTAACCCTATTACCAAGCTAAAACTTCCCCGCGCTCGCACCGGCTGCGCTCCGCGGCACGGCAGGCAGAACTCGGCTTCCCCAGCTCGGAGGAAACGAAGACCCCCAACGGGCACAGCGCCTCAACGCCCCTCCCCCACCTTCCCCGCCGCCACAGCCGTTTGCCCAGCGCCGGCGGCCGAACGGCCAAGGCGGGACCCGGCGACGCCAAACGAGCGGCTGACAACTTTGGGCGGGCGCCGCCGGCGCTGCCCGACCCGCGCGGGCCCCACGGAACCGACTCGGCGCCCGCCGCCGCCGAGAGCTGGCAGGAACCCCGCGGCCGCACCGAGGGGCCCCCCGGGGCCCGTTACGAGCCCCGGCGTCCGCCCGAGAGCGGGGGAGGCTGCGGTGCCAGGGGACGTCCCCGCCGCCAAGGCGGAAAGGGTTAACCCTGCCTCGCCCGGGCGGTGACAGCCGCCTCGCTCCCACCCCGCGGCTGCGCCCCGTACCTCACCTTCGCGCCACCCGCCTCCTCATTACGCAGCCAGCACGCCCCACCCCTCCGCGGCCGGGCGGCGCCGGGGCCGGGCCTCGCGAGCGGCCCCGCTGTGCTCTGGGCTCGCCCCTGCGCCTCCCGCCCCTTCCTCCGTGCCCAGGGCGGCGGGGGCGAACTACGCTTCCCGGCGTGCCCCGCGCAGCGCGGGGACCCGGAAGTGAGCGGCGAGAGGCGGGGAGCGCGGGGCCCCGCAGTGGAGCTCGCCCGGGTGTTTCCTGGCGGCGGGGGAAGTGAGGAGCCGGAGCCGCCGCCGCGGAGAGAGGGAGCCGCGCTTCTCCCCCTCCCCGGCGCGCGATCTACCATGAGACCCGCCATCTTCTCGCTCCTGCCCGACCCTGGCTGCCTCCTCCTCTTCCTCCTTCTGGTGAGCGACCGGCTCCCCGCAGCCCTTCCCTTCCCCTCCGCTCCACTCTCCTGCCTGGCCCGCCGCGGCCCCGCCGGCGGGGAGAGCAACCGGCCTGGGCCGGGCGGCGTGGGGGAGGCCGGCGGGCCTCGGGGCCCTTCCCTCCCGGCTGCTAGCGTCTTCCCGCTCGCCCCGCTTGTGCGCACCGGGCACGGACCTCGGGCCGGGTGGCGGCCCCCGGCCGCGGTGCCGCCCCTCGCCGGGCCGGGGCCGCTCCGCCGACACCTGCTCGGCGGGGGAGGGGAGGGAGGCTAGCGGCGGCGGCCGCGGGAGCGGCCCCGGTTGGCAGAGCCCGGTGTTGTGGCCGAGGCTGATAGGCTGCGGACCCGGAACGGGCCGGCGGTGGGGCGGGGCCCGGCCGGGCCTGGGCTCGGCGCTTCCCGGGCCGGGTCTCGGTAGACGCCACGGGCCCGGGGCATCGGGCCAGCGGGCGGTGGGGCCTGGCCCCGGCTCCTCCGCGGAGAAGCCCGGCGGCGGGCCTCCTTCCCGGATGGGAGACAGCGGGCGGGCCCTGGGGGCGCCGCGCAGCCCCTTGGGCGGCAGCGGGAGCCGCGGCGGGAGGGAACTGCCGTAACGGTGCCTCTCCGGCGTCCCCTCGTCGTTCGCGTTTCAGCGCTGCCGCCCTTAAACCGAGCGGAGCGGGTGCCCGTGCCCGAGCGAGGACGGGGCTGCCTTGGCGCCCTCCCTGTGAGCGCGCCCGCAGCTGAGCGGCCCCGTCCGAGCTCAGCGGCCGAAGCTCGGAGAAGTTCCCGAGCCGCCTTGCACCGTCGCCCCGTTTACCTTTAGTTGTCAGACGACAGCGTTTTAAATTTTTGTACGCTGGCATTATGTGCGTGACCTAAGCCTCCTTCAGGCTTTGCACCCGCGGAAACTCTATCACTGATGTGTGTGTTTTGTGGATATAAGTTGTCTGTGGTCTATTTTATATATATAATTTTTTTGAACAGGATCATGTAGTGATTCTTACTGTTCTGGAATTGTGTGGGGCCAGACTCTAGGCCTTTCATAGGATAAGTGACTTGCAGAGCTAGAGGGGACTTGTGTGAGTAAATTTAATAGGATTTGGTCTTTTGATACTAATGTGTTTAATCAACCTATTTAAAACGTTTTGGCCAGGAAATGAAGGAATAATTGGAGGTAAAGGTAGCTAAAGCTATGCTGATCCAAAGGGAAGTACATAAGAATATAGCTCCTGATGAATGGATTAGTTAGAAGTGCGAGGACAAGTACCTGATGAACAGAACAAGTACACATCCCATTAAAATGTGCACTTCTACCCAGATATGCTCTGATTAGATTATTATAAACTTGCAGTGGTTTCAGGGTTAGTAAATATGTGATTGGTAGGGCTTGAACACATTTGAAATGTTTGCATATAGATTACTATTTATAGTGTGTTAGCTCACTATATGAGAGACTAAATTGAGGAACCTAGTATTTTTGAGTCACATCTGTGCATTAAAACAGTGTTGCTTATGTGCTGGGTTGGTTTTCACCATTGTTTTAAGTACAGACTCCAATGAGCAAAAACAAGGAGCGTGTACTGTTTTAAAATGCCATTTAAATGGGCAAGTACAAGTTTGGAAAAGTGCTCATGAGTTTAATGAAAGCATTTTTCTTCCTTCGTGGTACAGTTGATCAATGCAAATTTAATATGCATGAGTTAGATCTATGTATGCCAACTACAAAATTGGAAATGGCCAAGAGCCAAAATCTTCCCATGTTTTAATTGCTGTTTCTTTGTGTATGGGTCGCTTAAACCAATTTCTAATGTGATTTAACAAGACCTGGTTACATAAAACCTCAAGAAGAATACAGGTCAGAGTTTTGGAGGGTGTTTTTTTTTAAATGTAATGTTATCTGTGTAATTCTTCAGCATCGTATCAGATACGGCCCTGTGTTGTAAGGTGCCTAGTTACATACTGGGATCAAGCCAGTGAATCGTTGCTCTCAGTAGGTTTCTTAAGAGTTTTGAAAAAGTTGTCCTCAGCAGAGTGGGAGGGAGCCTCCTGAAAAACTCTTTTACAAAGTATGGTTGGTGTCGGTTGTGTCATTAGGAGAATCTGATACAGTGTACTAGATTGGCTTTATGGTTCTGGTAACTTTGTTTTTCTTGTTGCCAGCAGCCATGAATACTTAAGACCAGCAACATAACCGTGGTCTTAGTTGGAAAAGTTTGGGAGAGCGCTCTGCTCTGCATCCAAAGGATATGCCACCCAGCAGACCCTCTTTGAGCATTGCAGTTGGCGTATTTTGTGGATGTGAGCTTATTAAATGTGTTCCATCAATGGTTCCTGAAAAAGAATACAATGGTATGTAGCTGTGAAAACAGCTTACTAGGCTGATCTTGCTTAGAATTAGCAATGAAGTTAAAAAAAAAAAAAATTTCCAGACTTTTGGGTTACCAGTTTTCTTTTCTAGATGGGGAATTAAAATACGGCAAGAGGAAGAAAAGATACAATGTCAATATTGGAAGAAGGGGTTTTTTGTCTAAGAAGTTTCACAGTAGGAGATCACTGAAATTTCAGAGGGCTTTGGACCTCTAATATTCTTCTCCCTGGTCTCACTGAAGGTTGGGTGGCTAGGATGGAGGTTGCAGCACAAAGTGTTACAGGGATACCTACCAGTCTCAACACAACCCTTTCCTTTCCAGCTTTTCAATCTCATGTGCTAGCATTGTACTAGGCTGCTGGGAGATAAATAGGGGCTGGAGAGAAGACAGGACAAGTACAGGCTGGCATGACTTCTGCCTCTGCAATACTGGAGCTGAGGGGAAGGGCGAGCAGCGCGCACGCAGGCTGTAGAGAATCGTGTACAGCTGATTGCGAGACTGGAGTAAGAGATGCGTAGTAATATCGTGTGGACCTTTGTGCTCATACATTGAGATGTTTCTGCCATGTTGGTGTATTGCTTAACAGTGGGTAGGACAGATCTTTAAGATGAATCCGAGACAGTGGAATAAATGCTGACTGGACACTGGCTCATCACATTCTACTCTAAGGCAGGGTGTGGTTCTCTGTCTTTGCTCGAAATGATTCTCCTGTATGTTTGCCTCTACTTGCAGATGTGTATACTTTGCCTATAAAGAAAAGTCTAGAACAAGACACTCCGTTGCACATGCTTCTTCTGCATATGTATGAAAGACATTTGTCATATTGCTCAATATTTCGCTGGGAGGCTTACGCACGGTGTCCCTGAGTAATAGGTGTGACTAGAGGAAAACGCCAACTGGTAGTGAGGGAAATGAAGGGGGAAGTTCTCTGTGGTTTTTTCTTTCTTTCTTTCTTTCCCCCTGCCCCACCAAACAACTGTGAAAGGATTTCCCAATTCTTGCACTTTGATCTGTGGAGGTATATTAGGTTTCAGAACAGTTTACTGTACCTTTTCTTTGTAGCTTGCTTGGAAAGGTGTCGTGGACAAACCGAGAACACCTACTTCTTAACGTATTTGGCAACATCTTTGGAAGAGTGTATTTGTCCTCTCTGGAGTGTTTTCTGAGTCTGAAAGCTTACCTAGTTTTCTAATAAATGGTAACTTCTCTTCACTTAGGGGTTGTTACTGAAGCCTGGTGTATGTTCCATTTATGATTCAGAGCCCCACTATGTATGATCTATAAGTTAATGCAGTTTATTATTGGCAGGTAAAATTTAGTGTTACAGGTGGTCTTGCACTATAATGTTTTATAGTTTTAGCGAAGCTTTCAAAATACTACTTACATGGCAATGCAATTGCAGCTTTTGGGAGCAGTAACTTAGAACAGGCGTGAGTCAATGAACTTCTGAATTTCCTATTAAACTTTTAACTGGAAAAAATACTGTAGAGTATATTTCTGTTTCTTCTTTGACTGCTGCTGCCTTTCATGTCTTGTTAATATGACACCAAGTACCCAAATAGTGAAAATAAAGGGAAATAAAATTATGGCTTTTAACTTAATGCTGAGTGCTGTATTAAGTTACCCAAAGAGAACATGAACTCTGTTACATTTTACAGTGTATAAATCGTATTTCTGTGCATTTGCCTCTCTCTGCATATGTATTAAAAAATAAATTTTATGCTTGGGAATCCTGCCCAAAGCGTAGTATTCTGTATTTGAGTACTAGTCAAAGACTAGCAGGCAAGTTTTAACCTCGTACAATGAAAGGGGTTTCCCCAAAGAGTAGCATGGGAGTTCTGAGTTGTCCATCATCTGTCATGCATTCTAAAGAATGCAATAGTAGTTAACTGAGGACCTTTCCCTAGGTTGGGCAGGGGAAAGTGGGAGAGGAGGAGGGGAAGCTTGGGCTTTTGCTACGAAGAAGAATTGCATTCTTCTTGCTATGCCGTATGATGTTTCCTGTTTGGAGTGCTCAGGAGGGAAGAGAGGAGAAACTGAATTGATTCTTCAAACAGAAGACTTGAACAATGCTGGAAAATATGTAAATGAGTTATTGACAGTAGGATGTCAGAGATCTTGTTGGCAGCTGAAGAATGCTGGTGACACACTCCTTCATTTTCTTTTGATATCCTTATTCTTCTCCTCTGTAATCTGCTTTGGGGTTTTTTGGCAGGACAGCTTTCTTAAGCAAGAGACTGGTTCTCATACTGCTTTCTTAGGAAAGCAGAATTATCACTGGTTGTTCTCATATGTGCCCGGCAGTTATCCCCTGTGTTTTAATCAAACCTATCTCTTTTGGAAGACTTAGGAAGACTTATATGCTGCTACTCAGGAGGACCAATTGTTCACCTTGCAGGCTCTTTTGTAAGCCTCACTTCTATAGTTTCCAGATATTTTGTTTGCTTGAAGGGAGGGAGTTCTCTCATGCAAAAAGCAAGTATAAAAATACACTGTAAATTTTATACCACAGCTTCTTCAGAAGCTCTTCAAGAGAGTCGAGAGATATTTTCAAGTAATAGGTGCTTCAGTAATGGAACGGTTTTAGATGCATTAGCAGTACTTTTTTCTCCTCCCACCTTGTTTGAGAGTTGAGTTCTTAGTTATTTAGAAGAGGAACATTTGGGAATGTAAGCAGAAACAATACAGGGTGTTGATGTCAGAGCCTAAGCAATGTTTTCTTCCAAAACTAACTGGAGAAAGCTCCCCTGAGAAGTAGAGGAGAGCAGGTGCATTGTAGAGAACTAGGAAAGGAAGCAAGATCAAATCTCCTTCTGAGAGTTCTGCCTTTGCACTTCTTTCCTCCCTCATCTGTCTTTGTTCATCAGAGAGATGCTAACCATTGGAAGAAAAATAGGTAATTTTCTTTTTTTTTAAAACTGCTAGTAATGTCAGCTGCTCACATAATCTAATTTTTAAAAAATGCTCGTAACAATGAGATTTTAGAAGTTTCTTTAATTATTTTCATTTACTGTCTCTCAGGTATTTCATTTTACATTGTTAAAGGTTATTCTATAAAGCTGTTGCTATACTCAGCACTAGCTCAGAGTATTTTTTTCACTGCTGGTTCAGGATGCTGTATTTCTCCAAAACAGCTGTAGGACCCTGTCCGTGTTAAGTTACGCTCTGGTGATAACAAAGTGCCTTACAAAAAGCAACAAGATATATTGGAAGAGAGTTCCATAATTTTTTCTTTTTTTCATCTATGCTACCACTGAGAAACTGACTAACCTGATAATACACCCTTTACAGCTGAGAGCCTTTCATGCCTTTAAGACATATGCAAAGTTTCAGTACTGTGCCCTCCAGTTAAGCACCTATTACTTGCAGCCAGATGTGGTCCCACAAGTGCCAAATGGAAGGGAAGAATCACTTCCCTTGTTCTGCTGGCTACACTTTCGCTAATGCAACCCAGTATGTGGTTGTCCTTGCAAGGGGCGCACACTGCTGATTCCAGTTCAACTTGTCCACCAAGACCTTTTCTGCAAAGCTGTTTTCCATCTGGTTCGCTCCCACGGTCTGTGGGGTTATTCCACTAGAGATGCAGGACTTTGTTGAACTTCACGAGGCTTCTGTCAGGCCATTTCTCTAGCCAATTGAGGTCTCTCTGAATAGCAGATCTCGCCTCCAGTGTATAAGCAACTTCCCCCAGTTCAGTAGCCTCTGAAGTTTGCTGCGGGGGCGCTCTGTTCCATCGTTCTGGTCATTAGTAAAGACAAACTTACACCCGATACTGATCTGGAGAAACTCAATTAGAGACCAGTTGGACATGGTATCTTTGGTTATAGCCCTTTGAGCCCAGCTGCTGTGTCATTCCCTTTATAGTTCACTTATTCAGTTCATACATCACTGATGTAGGTCTAAGGATACTTTGAGTTGCTGTATTAGAAGCTTGATAAAGCAGAGGCAAACAATATTCAGTACTCTTCCCTCATTTACAGAGCTGATCATCTCACTACAGAAAACAGTCAGATTGATTTACTTATTCTAAATCTATGCTGGATGGATGTGGCTTTTGGAAAGAAAATTAGTCTCTGCAAATCCAGGAAAATGCATTTTTGTCTTGTTCTGTGGCTCTGTGTGCTTCCAGCTTGCTTACAAGCTTTCTGACTTAGTCTTTCACTCATGTGGGTAATGATTCTCTTCCCTGGTACACTAGTAGGCTCAGATTTCATCAGTAGAAAATCAAGACGACATTGAGTGTCTAAGCCTTTTCCATGACCTTTGGCACTATGTCCCCTGCTAGTTCAGGAGCAGGCCTACAATTTCCTTAGTCTTCTTTTTGTTGCCAGCACACCTGTAGAAACCTTCTGTGTTACCCTTAACATCCCTCTCTGGTTTCAACTTCAGCTGAGCTTGAGCTTTTCTAATCTCGTCCTGCCTGCTCAAGCAATGTTTCTATACTCCTGCCAAGTATTTATTTTCTTACCTCTACATTCTGTGTACTCTCTTTTTCCTTTTTTTTCCAAAAAAAAAACCCCTCATCCAGAAATTCTGTGTTAACCCATGTAAGTCTTCTGCCATACCTACTTTCTGCACAGTGGAATGGATTGTTCTTGTGCTTTGAAGAGGTTGTCCTTGAAGATCAACAGGCTCTTATGGGCGCTTCTGGCTTTCAGAGCCATGTTCTGTGAGTGGACTGAATTGTTATTAAGACCTGAGTGTCTTCAATTCCTGTCACTTTTTTTTCAAGGTTCTGCAAGGTATGTTTTTCTGTTAAAAAATAAGTACCGTACTAGATTATAGATGGGAATTATTGTGAGACCCACTTACTGGTGAGCTATATCTGAAGGTTTCATCAGCAGTGGCAATGAAACAAAACGCTGGACATCCCAATGGCTTGTTTCCTGGAAGAAGTAGGTTACCATGTATTACGTGTGGAGTCTCCTAGCTGCTTCACTTTGGGACCAGAATTAAGAATATGCTAACCTACGGGGAGATTTCGGGTATATGGTTTGCTGCATTCAGTTTCCAAAGAACATACTTCTCTATGGCATCCATTTCTTTAATCACTGAAACTTTCTACCCTAAATGGTGTTCGTGAAACAGGAACCTGAGCAGAAGGTAAATGACCTTTTGCAGCCAGCATGTCTGCTGTCTTGCCTGGCATCAGTGATTATTGCCTGGTTTCAGTGTGTGTTTCATTCAGGTACATCCGAAAAAAAAATAGTCTCTAAGGATGTCAGGTTTTTTTGGTTTTATTTTTATGGGTTCGTGAAGAGAAGTGGGGAGGAGAAAAGCAGTCTAATCTTTGTTGTAAGATAACTGGCAGTAAAGCTTGAGTTTCATCTCCAAGTGGATTCATGTGGTAATTGGGCATAAACATGGAGAGAACTCGTTCATTAGGATCTCTGCAAGGAAGTATTTTGAAAGGCAAGGAATAGGTGCTTGTTCCAATGGTCTTGAAAAAGAAAACAGCAGCTGTGATAGTGTTTTGTTGTTTCCCATAGCTGCCGTGATTATGAAGTGATGATATAATTAACTTTCTCAAAATCTTCACAAAGGGAAGCTTTGGATGATATATCCACATGTGTAATCCCAAGAAGAGCTTTTTGTTCCTTTAGTCACTGTCTATCAATTCTGTCTCTTACAGTTTATTGGAATCTCCTTTCTTAAATCTTACTTGAAATGCTTAACCCCTAAATTCTTTGCTAGTCATAAAAATAAAGTATTTTCATAAATGTGTGTATGAAAATACTTTTTTCTTTTTTTTCTGCTTCTCCCTGTTGAGTCAATTCACTTGAGATTTTGGACAGAATGACTGGAAGACAAATTGGTTGCTTCACAAAGGTAATTAAGACAGTATGTGGTGCAGGGGGTGAACAGTTAGGGGTTCTTTCCTAGTAATGATCCATTAATTAGTGAAGGGAGCTCAGCAAGTGTATAAGCCTCTCAGGAATTACCTTTGAATGACACTTAAAACTGCTTTGGTTAAGAATGTATAATTGCAGGGGAAGAGGCCCCTTTTTTTTAGGTTTTTTTTTTCTGTCAACATAGGCCAGCAGAATTTGCTAAACTGGTGCAAATATGTACATATAATTGGCATTACATAGCTATTAAATAGCTATTAAATGTTATTTTAAAGTAAGCCCATCCATAGCTGCGATACCTGTCTGAGGGTTTTGGTTACAGCAGTCCTCTGTTTTGAGAACAGCAAGCTCGCTACATGCAGCTGGTTAACTGCAGAGCCGGCGTGTCTGATACTTGCTACCAGTTCAAGCGCTGCACCATGTGAATGTGTTAATATTATTTTTAGGACCAGTCTGGAATACTTGCTTGAGTATTTTTGTGGGAGTCAGCCTGAAGTTGGCATGATTAATATTCCTTGGGGGAGGTAAACCAGCAGTGGACTGACTATCTCTGTATCATGTTCTTTTGTGCATTTCAAAATATCTGTGGCATGTGTCCTGTCTTCTGCATTGTTTACTCTTCTGCTGTTATCCAGGATAAATTGAGTGCATACATGCAGGCCCATAGCAGCTGTTTAGAAAGAAAATTGCTCTTACGCAGTCTGAAATTAGGCACTCATTCTTCAAGCTACGTACAGATGTGGTCCCAAAGGGGAATTTTTCTCTTCAAATCCAGTCAGCACTGCTTTAATCAACCTTCTTCTGTAGAAGATAGCCAATGGAATAATTGTAAAGTGTATCTTTTTTTTTCTCTTTTAAACAGGGAGATTTTGCCAATGCCAATACGTCAGTTAGAATGCAGCTGAAGAGTAGTATTTCTATTGCTGCTTATTTGGAAAGATCTTATCTCGTATCCTCTCATATGTCATTTTAAGGTAGCAAATAATAAATATTAACCTAAAAATTGAGGCAGAGCATCTCTTTAGAGATAAGCTAGTGAATTGCCAGTGAGCTTTAATATACCATGGTTGGTAGTTTGTAGAATGGAAGTTTGCAAAGTGTTTGCCTGGACTGAAGAAAAGAATCAAAGTAACATAAATTAAGACAATTTTTTAAATGGATTTATTCTAAAGTTCAGAGTTCAGATGTTAAGGGAATGGGAAGCTGAGGAAACAAAACCTCATTGTATTTTAGAAAGTGCATAACTTTGAAATGCTAAGCTGTTCTTCCTCATTTGGTTTTCTCGGAAGAAGAGGGAGGAGCAGTGACAGTAACCGAGGACTGACTCAAACTGTTTTAATGAATAGACAAAAGCTTTGTACACCACGGACAGCTGTGTCACAAAATGCTGTAGTTGCCTTTTGATAGTGGCATGAAATCTTAATCTTCTGCTGGAATACTAGGAGATAATCTGAGGAAATGTGGCATCTCAAGCATGATGAAGGAAGATGAAAATCTGTGACACGAGGAGGGTGATAGTGTTACTGGAAGTATTATTGCTAAAAGTTCTAGACCTGAGGTTAAAAAATGAGCGTGATTGCGTGTGTCTTCGTGGGTTAGTTCTGGCTGAGTGTGCAGGGTGTAGCGTGACCGTGTAATGTTAAAACTAGAAGAGGGTAAGAATTTATCTTGAAGTGCTAATTGTCATCTGCACATTTGTCGCTCCGCATTGAGAGTGTCACTGCATTGTTTAGTTCTCATTGTCATTGCCTTCAGCATCAACTAAGGATGAGCCAAATCAAGCTGGCTGTGCTTCTGTGCTCCCAAACCCATTTTGCTGTTTGGAAGTACAGATAGGCAGCAGCGCTAATGTGAAGGGTACCGTTGGAACAGTGTTAGCAGAGACTGGTTTGTCTGCTTGTATTCCCTTATGCTGTCTTTACGGTGGCAGTTAAACCAGGACGTTGTGCTTCTCTTTGGGTGGACTGGGTGAGGAGAATGACCCTAGCTGTATTTTTCACTTAAATACTTTGTTGGTCTAACTGTCACTTTTACTGCCTTTTTTTTTTTAAACCCAGTGCCTCTGCTGCGTAGTTTAAAGCAGTGTGGATCCTACACCTCTGGAGTTGCAGGATTGTGGTATTTCATGTATAAATGCTGATAAGAATATGTGAAATGCAGATTTCTCCAGAGCTGAACTTCTGTTATGCCTCCTGACTGCTGATTTATCTGAATTAGTTCTTATTTATTTCTATAATGGAGGGCTAGTTTATACGTGTATATGGTAGCCCATATATTCGCATTTGAGCAGTTGGTTTCGGTAATTCATACCTACTTTTAAAGCAAGTTCCAACCTGAAAGGTAAAACTGAACAGACTTGTCTTTGCTTAAAGTTCTTGCTTTTCTTGATACTGCAAAGAGACAGATAACTTGCTGCTTTGGAGCAGAAGAGCAAAAATGTATTCAGTATTGCAAATAGATTATATGGTTAATAAAAAGATAAGCAGCTAAAAATGAGTAGGTGTTGAAGTTGAGCATTTCACTGATATTAGTAGATTTTTGTCTTGTTGAACAACAATCTCAATATGTATTAAAATCCACCAAAAAGAAATTGTGTGTTATTTTTAAAGCAGCTGAATGTGTGCAGGCAGCAAGTATGGAAAATTCAGTTATCCACTTACACATTCAATCCTTCAGATTATTCCAAGGTAGCAAATGTTCACGTGACGTAGAAAATACCATTTCTCTTGAAAACATTACATCTACTTTCAGTTTCTTCCTCTAAGATTATGCTTTAAAGGAGAGATTCTGAATTCTGGAGCCACTCCTTCCACAGAACACCATAAAAGTTTTGGTTTCATTTTGATATCTATTTTCATCACTAGTCCAAGAATGAACAAAACATACGTGTATATGTATGTTGTTAAAAAAAAAGTCCTCCTTTCTTGTTCTGTGGTGGTCCTGTATGTAAAGACAGATTAAAGGGCGCGGAAAGACTGTAGAAGATCATAATGAGTAATAGGATAGTATGTTGCTTTCGGTAATGATCCATGTGGCTCTCAAAACACAGTTCCTAATAAGCTTTCTATTTAGACTTGGCTATTTATATGAGATGAGTCTCAATTTCTTCTCTATTGCTACTCATCAAAACAATTTCAAAATATTTTAAGTGCAAAAAAAATGGCTTTGACTTATCTTAAAACGCAGAGGAAAGTATTGAGAAATTATTTGCATTTCAAGGTTACATATGTGATCTGTGACATGAGAAATGGAGTTACAAGTACACGATCTCCATGGTTTAAACTCTACAACGAACGTTTTTGGTAATGGGTTTTATGTGTAATAATAATGTCTGAAATCAGGAGCAGGCCTTTTTCCTTGACTTGGTGAAAAGGGACAGCGAACTGTTCTACTCTGCTAGTTTTATCAAAGTCTTGTCAAGTCTGAGCTACCCTTTATTTCGTATTGCTGGATTGCAACTTTAACAAGTTCAGAAACTTCATGGTGCTGGCTTTCATATACAGCAACAGCTGCATAACTTGTGCTAATAATTTTGGAGATAGCATTTGTATCTCATGTGCTTTATTCGTTCTTGAATTTGAATCCTTGTGCTGTTGCCAGATAATCAAAGCAGCTGATAGATACATAAAAGAAAGAAAGAGTTATCAGAACATGAGGTGGTGGGTTTTTCCCTAAAAAGCTGCACAAATTATACCTTTTTTTTCCAGGGGAATTCTAGGTTCTTGTGTAAGAGAAGAAGCTTGGTAAAGAAAACTCTGAATCTTTAGATATTTTCATAGTTTTCTGGGGAGCTGAATTCATGGTTTTAAAGCTGTGAAACAGACTTTAGGGTAGGTTCATATTTCTGAGGATGCGGAGCACTCTAAACATTATTCATGAAGTAATACAGTTGTTCAGACACATGTTTGCATCTTTTGTAGGTATGTGGACTGTGTTGCCTCTAAGTGGATGTTTAAGACAAGGAAACCGGTGTGTTATAGCCCTGACTGGAGGTTGTGCTTTTCCTCCAGGCCAAGAGAAAAACCAGAAAATTAGAAAAAATTAAACTGAGAATACATCACAGGTCTTATCTCTGTGATATTTCTTTAGACATGCCTAGTGTCATTTTTTGAACCCTGACTTAAACATTTCTGTAGAAGACAATGTTCCGTACATTTGTGCCCAGAGACTTAAGCTTTAAAATTGTGTTTGCGTACATGGTTCCGTTCCTAATAGCTTTATGGAAAAAATGCAATGCATTGAACTGCATGTTGTGATAATGAGGTTTAATTTTCATCTCTGCAATGGACTTTTTGAATGAGCATCTTATGTCTTCTAATAATAGTTCACAAACTGTTGAGAGGCTAACTTACCCATTTTTCTGGGAACCTTCAGTGCTGTGGTAACAGGCCATTGAGATATCTCTATAGCTATGAATCATTCCAAGTCATACACGACAATCCTACAACTCCTTTGCCTGTGTGTTAAGTTCAGTTGTAGGAGCCATTGTCTGTGAGGTTTTTTCCCTGATTTTGAACGTCAAATCAATGTAATTTGGAATTTCAAAGATACTGTTATAAATTGTGAATGGATTTTTTTTGTTTCCAATGTTTTTATTGTCACAACATTCTTCAGTATTAATAATACATGTACCTACACCAAGTATTCCTGTCAGACTTACAATGGGAGTAGATTACGAGATATGTGGAAGAAAAAAAGTTGTGCTACCTACTCCTTTTTAATATGGTGGACTCTCTACCTAGCTCTGTGCATTTATAGCCCTGTTTGACTAGATCATTATAAAATTGAACTGGCTATGAAGGCTAAAGAAATAAGTTTACTTTTCTAATACATATATTATCTGTATTTCAGTTTAGTTACATTTTATCTCTGTTCTCATGGAAGTTAGTAACTGCAATCCTTAAATCTATTTTCAGTAGCTTCCTTTGAGTGTTTTAGATTTCCCTGATTAAGATACGGCTCTTGAGAGAAAAATAATAGGAAGAGGATTTTTTGCTACCACTTAAAAAATTGCTCTGAAAACTTAAATATAGCTCAGAAGTGATCATCAGTTAGTGTTTTGAACTAACAGAGTTTTGTCTCATAGTCTTGTAATGAAAGTAGCTTACATTACTAATAAAAACTGCTTAATCAACAGGGACGGCAGCAGTTAGTCTAAATTATGAAAATGTTCATGCACAGTCTGGAATCAAGTGGTGACAATTAAGAATTGAACTGCTCTCACTGAGAGGGTGAATAATGTTCTTTTTTTTATTTTTCCCCCCTATTCTCTATTTACTGTTATCTCTCCCTGCTCTGAACTTTGTGGTTCATTATAGGGCTTCTGGGAACGCTGCCAGTGGGATGCTCCTGCTTGATCGTTCTGAAGCCAAACTTCAGGGGCTCTTACAATGTCTGTCAGCTTTGGCGTTGCTGTCTCCCGGGATTGCTTTCAATTTGTATCATCCTACAGCAGCTGTAAACCCGTCTGCTTCCTGTTGTCCAGGAGTTTAATGCAGACCTTGGAGCAGCAGCAGATTCGCGGCATGCATAAAGAAAAAGGTACTCAGGGACTGAAAGTCAGTTGCAGACTCCTGTGGGGCTAGGACTTCAGGTATTAACTTCGACATGTCAATCTGGATTAGATGTGGGCTAGAGCTGGTTGCCAAACATAAAATGATTTTGTGGTAGAGGAGAAAGATGGTTTGTCGTGTGCCTTTAGGATTTCCCAGCAGGAGGAAAAGGTAAATGGAAAGCTTAGCAAGCGGAAATGAAGGCTGTTCTTGTTGACTGCCTTGCAGGTGTAGTACTAATTAGAAATCATAATGCTCCAAGAACAGATTTTCTGTATTCTTCAGATAGTTTGCTTTGGAAATGAGGACCTCTGTTTTATTATGTGAACTTAAAAATGAAGACATGAAGAACTGAAGTGCAACAGACCTGTTTTTTTTCCTTTTCTTGTAGTTTTAAGATTGTGCACAGTTAAACTTTTCTGCAAGACAGTGGTATGTAAAGTATGGTAAACTTGGAAAAGAAATACTCCTAAACCTATAGGCCTGTCTCTTCAGTTAACAATTAAAGAACTAACAACGCTAACTGGTAAGAGTAAAATGATGCTAAGATGTTGACCTAAATCTCCTGAGTAACCAGTGGACTTCATTAACTGGATGTGTGGAGTGGCAATTGAACAGCAACACTGTCAGCAGAAGAGGAATTGAAAATAGGTGTGCTTTTATTTCCTCTTAGGAAAAGGGGTATGCAGCCTGGCAGAGGTCTGCAGCTGAGGGTGAATGGAACATTTTTTGTCCAGGCATTTTGTGTAAGGGTGCTCGCATAACCTTGTGTCACGTGTCAGAGGATAATGTATTTTGGGCAGTGCTTTGAGGTCTTTCATTAGAAAAAATCAGAATAAATGTCAGCTAACTTCTCAGAAGCAACTAGTACTGGCTTCTGGCAGAAGTGGCTAAGTCTTTTGCCAACTTCAAGTGAGGATCAAAACCAGATCAGAAATATTAGGAATTCTGGTACTAATTAAACTTCCCAGTAAAAACGTGAGCAGTGTTATCTTCAGAAACTTCCAGGAATCTGAGCTGATATATTCCTGCTTTATTTGGCAGTTTATCTGGGAGCCAGAAGAGTTGAAATACATGTGCCATCTCCTCCTCTTCCCTCCCCCGATATGAGCTAAATTTTATCTTTGTGAATGCATTGTTCAATCCCTAACTCCTTCCCCTCAGCAATGCATTCTGCAAGTGTATAAAGCTTTCTGCATTAGTTTTAGTCTGTAGTTTGTTTGCTCATTTTTCTATAGTGTTAAACGATTGTGAGTAGATTATAAAGTTGTCATGAAGTTTCATACTCAAGTATTTAGTATTTTAATATTCTACTCTTTATTTTTTGAAGTATTTTTCTTTCATAACTACTCAGTTTTACTTTCAGATTTTAGTAGTTTAAGCATTTAAAAATACAAATATAATATGTAGCTAATTTTATCCATTACAAAGGCAGAGACCTGAGTTGTTTTCAGGTGTATTTACATAGCCAGTTTTCCTTTTGAATTATTTTGCAAGGTACTTTTTTCAGTGAGTTTGTAGCGATCTTGTGAGGTCAGTTGGAAAATTTCTTTTTTTTTCCCCAGTTAAAAACGTGAACAGTCATCCATGTGTCCTTGTGATGTAGGCCAGTGGAATGCAAAGTTTGCATTTAAAAGTAAAAACTCTGAAGAATATTTTTTAGCCTGTATGTTTTTCAGAACATATGTTCAATACCTGTTTTATAAAATGTGTAGCTGACATTCAAAAATTATTTCCTCAGAAATGTCTTGTTTTGCACCCGTGGGTATCAAGCACAGGCCTTGTCAAAGGTCAGAAAATATTCTCAGAACAGTGTAGCTTCTTAGCAATTTAAATAAGAATTTGTATTCCTTCATGTTAAATATTAATACTAGTAATATAAACTCTCTTGCATCTCATGAGACAGCAAGATTACTGGGTCAAAAGTATGTGTTTTCTTCCTTACAGGCATTATACCTTTATGAAAGCTTCAGCTGAAGTGAGTCTTGCATATTTATTGACATTTCTTTAAGGAATGCTTTGATTTCCCCTGAGTCTATCTACTTATTATGAAGGTTTTGGCATCCACAATTATTTAGTCAGTATAAAATGCTTAAGAATGCGATTATGAATATATTTTGACAAAATAGAAATTTTCATACTTCTAGTGGAAAACTTATTTCTGTTACCTCAGGTTTTGTGCAAGTTTTTTGGGAAAGGTGTTCTTAGTCTCAATGTTTTTCCACTATAGCTTAATATAAAGGGGCAGTAGGATATACAGCTTAATTTCATTTTCACCTTCAATGCATGAAGATGTTTGGGGTCTTTGTTTCAGTACATGCAGCTTGCGCCATGTTTTTCCACAATAAGAGTTAAGAAAGCAATCAAATTTTACTCATATTATAAAGAAGTATTAGTTTTAATTTGCTTTTTCAGCACACAGCACAGTCTAGTAGATGGTTTTATTGGTTAGTAAGCCCTATGCTTTGATTTTGCCGTTAAATGTTTGCATTGCAAGTTAAGGTGTATTGTAGCAATCTACAAATGAAACTATAGTTCCTGTTCTAAGTTTATCTGCTGATTAACGTAGCCTGTTTCCTGATTGCAAATAATATGCTTATCTATGTTATGTTTAATTTAAGTGTAATTTATCATATTAGATAAGATTGGTGTTGCTGCTGTAAAATTGCATTAGAGAAAGCCATATGGGTTTAAGAAATTGATATCTTACCCATTTGGTGTGTTTAGACAAGACAAACTGCTGAGCTCTTGTGAAAATAGTTTCACAAAGACCTACTGCAGAAATTCTTTCTCAGTCTGAATGCTGATGCAGAGCTGTGTGTAGCAGCTAAAAAGTTGCTGCTTTCTAGAGGGTTGTGTGGATTTTCTGTGTAAACAAGCGTTGTCCAAGATTATAAGCAGGATGAGTAACTCTGTGGTCTTCAAGGGTACAATTAGAGGTTCTTGAGACCTTCCAGGGCAGCTGAAGCCTTGGAACTTGGAAAAATTTGTAAAGTCACCTGTGGTAGGATTGGATGATGGCTAACTATAGGGATGGTGGGTTATACTGTCCTTTATTGCCTAGAGCAATATTCCAGCTGTTATTGTTAGTAATAGCTACTGCTCCAATCATACACCTTACAGCTAACCTTACACTTGCAGCAAAACAGCATGTGCAGACAAATTAAAACCATGCCAGCTCATTCACGTGCTGAACTGACCCATTACTACTACCAGCACCTCCCCTTAGCAACACAATGAAAGTTATCATCCCTTGCACCACCCAGGGGATGAAGGGGTTATCTGCACTGATGGTTGCCTCAGCTGTCACTTACCTGGGGGTAATCTGACCCATGTGGACCAGGGTCCATACATGTAGCTTTTCTCTGCAAAGACTGAAGGCAGGGTCATCCCTTCTTTCTGCTCAGCAGTCAGCAACACCAGCATCTTCAAAGGAACTTCCCCAATACTGGCCTGCTGCAACTTGTGCATTCCGTAGCTGCTTAATCAGGTATTTTCTTGGCAGACCATGTCATTATGCTGTTAGTTTTGACTACAGACCTTAAAGCTCAACCCTTAGTTTTGTTTCTATAGTCATCTTAAAGCCACAGTTTAGACATTTGTGTCAGGAAGGCTGTGCAAAT
The DNA here is from genome assembly GCA_013398225.1 of Steatornis caripensis. Lineage (NCBI taxonomy): Eukaryota > Metazoa > Chordata > Aves > Caprimulgiformes > Steatornithidae > Steatornis > Steatornis caripensis. Next base: position 414,073 of record VZSC01016179.1, on the reverse strand, counting down.
TTCACCACAGATCTTAGGCTTGCATATAAAGATAAGTATCTCATCCAGTTACCAAGTGAGAAGCACTGGTACGTATTTTGTGTTACAACAGCTGATGTGTTTTCAGCCTGTAGTGTGAGATGGAGGGTATATGCTACCCAGCAGCCTCTATATGGAAAATACGAAAGGATCAGTGTCTTCACTGAAAAGTGTTTAGTGATCCATAAATCAGAAGGAATTGAAAATGATTGCTGTAAATCTCACCCACGTGCCATTTACAGTGATAGTTTGCAAGCTATGACAGTGTCTCGCTGCAGAAGTCTCCTATAATTTTTGAAGCTAATCTTAATGAAAGCAGGCATCCAGTATGGCTTATGTTTTTGAGAGGCTGATACTTGATACACGCTTGCAACAAATTCTGGAAAACGTGATGTTTGACATTGAATTAGTCTTTTGATAAATTTTAACAGATGTCAAAGATGAGTGTGCCCTGGAGGCTTGCTGCTTGTGGTCATGGTTCTAGTACAGGTCCAGGACAGGCCTCAGGCTCTTCCATAAATACAGAGATCATTATATCATTGGATTCTTGTATCTAGCTGCTCTATGTGGCATTATTTGGATGCTCTTTATGCTTCCAGCTAAATTTTTCCTTGGTGTCTTTGGTAAAAGCAGCCGTCATCTCTGCCTCTCTAGCCATAAGCAGATTTTGTTTGCAGCTGCAAGGAGTAAACTAACGAACATCGGGAACGTCGATAGTGTCTATGTCACGTGCCATGGTATCTCCGTGTGAGGAATAATTCTTCAAGTGTCGTTGGGAATCTCTGGTCTCTACCTGGCTCTGTGACCTGTGCGTTCCTGTCAGTTCTCTACCAAAACCCTTCCTTTTCCTTTCCTGCCATCTCTGTCAGCTGAATCATGGAAACCATGAATCGAACCGTAGAATCATGGAAGATGAGACTGGAAGGCATCTCAGTAGAGCATCTGGTCCAAGCTCTGGCCCTGGTTACAGAAGTGCTGGCTTGCTGACCAGGTTGCTCAGGATGGAAATGCTCACATCCCAGACCAGAATCTGTATTGTCCTGCTCAAGAACTTGCGTGTTTATCTCTCTTAAAGCAAAAATAAATTGTAACTCACTCATATCTCTCTCACCTGGGATAAACTAGCAACTCTACCCCTTTTTTCCCTGCCACGTTTTGAGATAAAAGAACTGGGCCTGTTGCAGTGAATACGAGAATGCTCTTCCATAAAACTGCCTATTGCTGTGATAGTTGCATTTAGAGTAATACATGTGTTGCCTTGTGATTGAATGATCTGGCTGACAGGGTGTCTCAGTTTATATAATGTGATATGCCAGTCACGTGCTGGGACTAAAGCAGTGTCAAGAAAAAGTACAGAAGGAGATAAAAAACTGTAGCTAGTGGAGTTAGATATACTGAAACTGTTTTCTGAAACAGCAATAAGAATGGAGACAATTGCAAGCTTTACCTAATGAGAAACTTTAGCCATACAAACCCTGTAAGTGACAGAAGGAATTACTTGTCTCCAGGTGAAACCGCTGCGCCTACACGCTTTCTGTGGTGTGTGAGATTGTTAGGTGGCTGAAGTGGAGGTTTCATTTCTTTCTTCAGAGTGAATTTATGAATAGAAGTTATTCTTAAAGGTACAAAATTTACCTGTAACATTTCTGCCGACAGAGAATCATATGAAGAGATAGCCAATTTTGCTTTAACTGTGAAATTATGTTCTATCTGTAAATAGTGTTTATTTTTTTATTTGTAGGACTGCTTTCATCTGAAATGCCTTGACTGAATGACAATTATTTTACTGTTCTTCTCCAGCTTTTGAACTGCAATATTTAAAATCATACCTATATTACTACTTTATTGCTGAAACTTCACATACCTTACTGGTTTTCTTTCTCTTTTTAGGTGTCTTGGCTTTTTAATCCAACAAGAAGTGAAATAACAAGTCTAGATAGTGGAAATATAGATGACATTTTAAGTGAGTACTGGGAATTTTTTTTTTCTTGGTGTGTCTACGGTCATTTATCTCTGTGAATCTTGCAATATTACTAAATGAATATGCTTAGGTTAGCTTTGAAAATATGAATTGTAATCAGCATAGAAGTATTAAATGCCTGTGATCAAAATTAGCTGTCTGAACTAATGTATTGCCTAACAAATTACTTCATTGTAATCTCAATGAGGATTTTAAGTGTCTGTTAAAAATACCTGGTATCCTGTTTGCAGATGGGAATGCTTGGCTACATAACCAAAACCCAAGAGCATTTTAAAAGTTCCCAAAAAAAAAGCAGCAACTGAAAACGATGGCAATGGGCCTTAAGTATCTTGATTGTTCAACTATGTTTTTCGTCAGGTTAAGCATTGTCCTGATTCTGGTGGCTCATAGAAAGGAGACTCATAAATTAAACAGATGTGTATTTCTTAGAATCATAGAATCATAGAATGGTAGGGGTTGGAAGGGACCTCTAGAGATCATCTAGTCCAACCCCCCTGCTAAAGCAGGTTAGCCTAGAGCAGGTTGCAAAGGAATGCATCCAGGCGGGTTTTGAATATCTCCAGAGAAGGAGACTCCACAACCTCTCTGGGCAGCCTGTGCCAGTGCTCTGTCACCCTTACAGTAAAGAAGTTCCTCCTCATGTTCAGGTGGAACT
>VZSC01016179.1:365434-410571 GCA_013398225.1 Steatornis caripensis | reverse complement strand
CTCTGCCATTCAGCCAGTTCTTGACCCACCTCACTGTACGCTCATCTAGCCCACTCTTGCTGAGCTTTCCTATGAGGATGTTGTGGGAGACAGTGTCAAAAGCCTTGCTGAAGTAAAGGTAGACAACATCCACTGCTCTCCCCTTGTCCACCCAGCCAGTTTCTTGTCTGAAATCTTTTTGTCTGAAAAGTGTGCAATTTGCCTGTGTCTGGTTGTCTTCACAGGAAAAAAGTTATTACATTATTTCAAATATATTCAGGAAAAAAATCTTCATAGTCTTTTATTTAGGTCTGTACTAGATTCTGCCTACTATTGCAGGATTACTTTGTGTAGTAAACATATGATTAGGTGATATGAGATCTGTTTGTAAATATCTTTTATGCAGTGGAAAATATAGAATCTTTTTTAAATATTATTTGTAAAAGGGAATATATGCCAAGTGTAAGTACTTTTAAAATTTATTCTGTTAGTTTCAATAGATACTTTATGCCTTGGAGGCAACCCTGAATTTCTCTGTGCTTGTTAATTTCCTGTTCAGCACTTGCACTTCTTGCTGATAATGAAAATCTTAAGGCCATAATTTCAATCAAAACTGTAGGTTTTCCTAGCCTTCTCAAGAGTCGTCTTTTCCAGCATGTTGTCTTTTCCACGTTTCCAACACCTTAATCTTCTCTTGTAACTGCTTTGTAACTTTGCAACAGTGCAAATTCATCTAGCAACATTTCTGCTTTGTAAGACTGTGACTGATACTCTGTAGTTCCAGTATTTATTTCAAGAGGGGTTTTTTAATGTCTAGGCCACTACTACTAACAAAAATCAATTTTACAGCATGGTTGTTATGTTGTGTAAAGATACCAATTTATTTTGGGGCAGGAGATTTGTCCTTCTAGTTTTGATATAATTTCCTTTTTTTTGTATGTGAAAAATAATGTATAGCAGCATTATTTCACTACTTCATCATATATCCCTATAGTTTTGCTTTTTTTTGGAATATCCCTTAGCATTTTTCTTTTTTTGGGGGACTGAAGATTTCTCTGCAACCTTTTGCATTAGTATCCAGCTTCTTGGCAAATAAGGCAGGTAAGGACTGACCAGAGCAAGTTGCAGGCAGGCTGCGTGTTAGGCACGCATGCACGTGTTAGGTTCTTCTAACCCAAACAGTTGACATTTCAGCTTTCAACTGTTTTCTAATGCTTATGAATAATCTAGGTAATACTTAAAAGGTATACTAGAGTATAACTTCTGGCTTTGAATGCCTTAATTTTAAATGCAGAATTACTTTTTGTCTTGTGTCACTTATTTACTTCTTTTGTGTCTTAATACCTTAAGTATTGACGTTTTTAATGTCTAATATATCAATAAAGTCAATAAAATACTTGACTGAAGGTCTCTTTGATCACTTTCCCATTTGATATAGATTGTATTTCAGATAAGATTTGAATTATTGGTTTTCTAGCATTTTAAGATGTATGCTGAATAATCTAGAAATACTTGGTTTTATACAAATATGCACAAAAACTATAATCTCAGATAAAAGCACAAAGAAGTTTGCCTCACAGCGTGACATTGTTGTTTTTCTCTTTCCTCACAGACAATGCAGATGTTGCTTTAGTTAATTTTTATGCTGATTGGTAAGTTATACTTTTTTTCCCCGTGTTTGAACCTCTGTCTTTTCAAAACTGTCATGTTTGGCTACAGCTTTCTAATTGAAAATACAGTGGTATTTCACATTTAAACTAGTTCTTTCCTGTTTTGTTTTATGTCCTGATTACTTCCCCTTTGCTATTCTACCATCTTTTGTTTTGTTCAGAGCTCCTATCAGAGGAAAAAGACTTCTATGGTAGTATGGAATAACATGCTGTGTAATCAAAAGGTTTTAATTTTTTTTTATTCCCATCTTAGCAAGACGGATTTCCTTAACTTTTTGCTTCTTAACATACGATAGTCCAAAAGGTTCTATTTTTCTGTTTTCTTCCATGTTGGGCCCCTGTGTGGGTGCTGGAAAGAAAAAGGCTTGAAATTACAGTAACGATCAAATCCTTCTCTAATCTGGAAGATCTTCCAGGTGGAGAACCAGACAAATTATAATTGAGAGGTGAAATTTGAGCAACTGGAAAAGGAAAGAATTTGGGGCCAGATTGGCTAGACACTGTGAAAGACATACTTATAGGGAACTGTTTACTTGAAATTATTTAAAAAAAAAAAAAAACTTGCATGCAAAATCATCATTAGAATTAATTTCAGTACTATACACCTTTTTGTTTTAATTGTGTAACAAGTAATTTTAAATGTTCTGTTCTGATCCACCATTAATATTTTTAAAAGAATCTTTAGCAAGGAAGAAACCAAAAAAGTATTCAGAGAAAATAAAACTTAGCATGCAAATTAATATAGAAAACGAGCTTAGAAAAATAAATCATTTTGTCTTCCTTGGTTAAAGTAATTTTGGATGTAAGTAACTTTATAATGTAAAGCAGTATATAAACCGAAGTACTACGCTTTAAATATTCCTTGCCCTGCTGTTTTGCTTTGTGAGCATAAAATGTTGCCCTTCAGAATCAAAGGTCGTGTAGGTGATTAGACTTCTGATTCCTTTTACCTGTTTTACAGCCCACTGTATGTCTAAGTCTGTAGGTCTGTATGGCCTAGAAAGAGCAAGCACAGAGCTTTATGTGAAAAATTTACACTTGCCCTGTACTGATAGTTCATTCAACTAGTAGCAGGCTAATTTTGTTTTTTAAAAGTGATTTTGAAAAAATCTTACCCAGTCTTTTCGTATAGAATGAAGTTCTCGGTAAAGATGTTTTTAATGCTTTCATTTAAACTTTGCATAAAGATAGACATCATACCAATCTAAATCAGTTTAATAACCTTTGTATGTACCTCCATCATTTTATAGACGAATTTACGTTCAATTAGTTTGCATCTGTTCATTTGCTACCACAGACTAAATTATACCAGGCACATTTAAACCAATAGAATTTTTTGTTAGAGAGATTGCATTCATTTACCATGTAAGCTATTTGTTTGAAATGTCTTTCTTTATAATGACAACTAAGTACAACTTAAGTAACTGTTTAAAAAAGAAACTAGGTCCAATCTCTTACCTTCTTTGTATAGAATTATGCTATAAAGGCTGCCTTCTAAAATAAGTAAATAAATGAAACTTTGAAGGTGGTTATTTTCAGTTTGTGATCTGCAGATACCTGGTGGATCATGGACTACTTCAAAAGGTTTTATTAGAGATAACTAAGGAAAGCAAACCTATGGAGAGTAAATTTAATACACTGAAATTTGGGGTCTGTGTTGCCATTGAAATATAATTTTTGGATTTTGCGAAAGACAAACTGTAGGAGGCTAAAAATGCGGTTTTTTTATGCTTCTGTGATAGAGGGAAGATACCAATATTTTAAAACTTGATATAGCAAGGTAGCAAGTGTCCTGTTTTAGGACGCTACCAGGCTCTTTCTGCAAATCCCCACTGTTACCAAATCCTCTCTAGAGTAGGTTTGCTTAGAATTTAAAGATTTGCATGTGCTTGCAAATTGATTCATGTTATAATAGACCATAATTTTAAAACATAACAGACTGTGTACTGCCAGCCTATGATGTAACTTGACCTTTGAATGAGAACAGATAAGTTTCTCTGATGTAGATACTCTACTGTAAGGGTGGAGAAGAATGAGTGTCAAGGAAGCCGTATGTAGCATTTACATACTACGTAAGTATGTAGCACACAATTGTGCTGCCTAGACTCAGATTTCTTTGCGAAAATGGCCTTAAGCCCTGTTTATATTTTGAGAGCAAAACCTGCCTCTTCACTTGAATATTTGCTGTTGTAGTCAGAACAGCATCCCCAGGCTCTCGCTGTTAAGTTTAAGCAGGGTTTTAGTGCAGGCTGATTTATTGCAAGGCTGTTCCATGAGGTCTCATTCTGGCAACTCGTACAGTGCCATTATACATCTTCAATTTAAAATTCTGCCATATGTTTAGAAGAACAGAACATAAAATAATTTTATTGACATAACAATAATGGGCTTGTGCACTAATGTTACCCTAAACTCCCCAAAGCATCTTCACAATACTACAGCCTTTTCTATGGGCCGGAAGAGTCAAAATCTGACGTGACTGGCAGAAGGGACCCATGGGACTCTCTTTGTTCATAGTGCTGTAATAGCAGTCTGTTCAAACTCTACCAAACTTGAGCAATAACATAACAAACAATACTTACAACTTCTATTGTTGACCCTTACACAGTTATCTCTGTGATATTTCTTGCAGCTGATTGTTGGTGAATATTTGAATCTCAACAATCTAAGTAACTTTTACTATATTTTAAAAAATGCATTCCCTGGGGATAATTCAGATAAAAAAATATTAAGAACAGGCTTTCTGGATATAATATGTTTCCTAAAGGCTTATAATTTGATTAGTGGTGTTTCTTAAGCAGATAATGCAGGGGGACACGTCTTGAACTATGTTCTTTTAGAATGATTTTTTTTCACCTGAATTATTCAAGTTACTTTTGAACCTGTTTTTATCCAGTCAGTTATTGGGAGGATTACAAGTAGATGTTCTTTTCCAATAGCCTTTCTTTCTTTTTTTGTTTTTCCTTCAAAGATTGAAATATTCTGAGTCATCAGTTAAAATATTTCACATTAATATTTTGAAGTTATGGTTTTGTGTTCTATCCGCAGGTGCCGCTTCAGCCAAATGCTGCATCCTATTTTTGAGGAAGCTTCAAATGTGATTAAGGAAGAATATCCAGATAAGAATCAAGTGGTGTTTGCTAGAGTAGACTGTGATCAGCATTGTAAGTATATCCTGATTTAGGTTTTGTTCTTCCAAATCTGTCAAAGCAATCTCCAGTGTTGCTTTCTCATTGCGTCCATAATCATGCAGTTATATGTGTTCAGCCTGTCTCATTTGATGGGGGGGGGGGAAGAGCTGGAGTATAAATTGGATTGACTTGTTGAGGGATCAGAGAAGTACTAGTGCCATAAATTATGCAGGTTTTCACAGCCAAGAAAAGGGAGAGGTAACCCTCCATTGTTGACATCTAGATGATGTTGTACTCAGGTCTTCCCTCCACCGAGGAGGACTGTCAGTTGGCTTTTGCACAGCCAGGAAGGGATCAGAGCTTTTCAGCTTTGCTGTTTTTACACGTGCCAACAATCGTTGCCTATTTGGGTTCTCCTCCCACCCAGAAATACATGAAAATTTCACCTGAAAATTCAGGTGGAAATTCCACCTGAACATGAAGAAGAACTTCTTTACTGTGAGGGTGACAGAGCAGTGGAATAGGCTGCCCAGGGAGATTGTGGAGTCTCCTTCTCTGGAGATGTTCAAAACTCACCTGGATGTGTTCCTGTGCGCCCTGCTCTAGGGGCATCTGCTTTAGCAGGGGGGTTGGACTGGATGATCTCCAGAGGTCCCTTCCAACCCCTGCCATTATGTGATTCTGTGAAAATGATATGCCAAAATTTAGTAATTTTATGCTGGTATTAATCCCAAAAGTTGTTTTTTAATCCCATAATTAAAATATAAGGAACATCTGCTACACATTGAAAGACAGATAGTACTGAGATTTTTATTACAGTGCTTTTTATAGTATAAGATCAGCTTTTCTATTCTATGCTTCTGGAAGAACAGCACTTGTAGACATCATTTCTTTGCAGCGGCTTCTGATTCCTGAAGAGTAGTACCAGTTGCAAGTGGCTTCAAATCCCAGCAGAAATTCAGTTCTAACCAATACTGATTGTAATATTTGGGTTTTACAAAACTGTTAATTTGTAAGAAGAATCACAGCTGGAAATAGTTTGTATCTGTAGTGTATCCCTGGGACATATTGTTGACCTAATAGTTTTGGTTTAGTGCTCTCTTAAAAAAAACTAGAGAGAGAACCTTATAGGACAGAAAAAAAAGTCAATTGCATATCTGTGAAAAGTAACTGATTTAATTTACGTTTTTCTTTCCTATTTTGACAATCTAACTTTTTTGATGTTAGAGAGGATTTTTCCCTGTATTGAGAATTCTTAAAGTGTCATGGCTCTTAATTGCAGATATAAAAGTCAGTAAGTCCACTTAAGCATCTTCCACTGTCACGATTTTGTGCTCTGTTTTGTATCATGCGTGTAGTTGCCCAACAGTAAGAGCACCTGTCTTGTGATCTTGAAAGATATCTCAAGCGTAAAAAAAAAAAAAAGCAAACCCAAACTTTTAAGGGAGCAAACAGTATCAACTCAGTTTCTGAAATGTAAGACAAGCTAGTTCTTCAGACTGTCAGGAGTGGCCAAGGAGATTGTTTTGTCGCTTCTCAAAGATCAGTAGAGCCAATTTATGACCACAGGAAGCTAAAATGCCTCTGGGATTAAGTCTTTGCATCACTGGGATGTCGGACACCCTTTATAGCCTCAGCTGGAAAAGAGGCATGACAGTATCCGCTAAGCGTACGTGAGCAGCTTTGATGCATTCAGCTGCCTTCCTACATTGGAGTGGTAGGGATGTGTTGGGGAACTGATACGAAAGTTTGAACATACATGTTCTCGAAGAGAACTTACTATATATACATGGTTGTAGAATCTTGTCCTCTGAGCAGATGTCTTCTAGTGTCTTGAATACGGTGTAGAATAGTGCACTTCTTGAACTGCCTGTAGCATTACCGGAGCAGCAGCAAAATGCACAGGGGTGTCTGTACTTAATGATCTTCACAAGATATGCTTTAGTCTTCTTCACTTATAAGTGTTTTTTCTTTCTCATTATAATGATGCCTCTGTTAAGTGAATGTTTTCCTACCTCCTTCCTGAACAGCCTTTTCTAAAATCATAGATTTTTGGGGGGATTGGGGGGATTTTTTGCTTTGTTTTTTTGTTTGTTTGTTTGTTTTTGTTTTGGGGAATTTTTTTGGACCTGGAATGCCTTTCAAGGTCTCAAATACTTACCTACATTTTCAGCTTCCTTTTGACACTTAGTGTTCTCTTCTGCTTCCACTCATCCATCTGTATGGTGTGTGCTTGGGAGATCTTAACCAAAAGCATGGCATTAAGTATTCAAATTTGCTGTCCCTAAAAGCCAGTTTTCAAGGCAATAAAATCCTTTGGAGGAGTATATTGAAGGCAAAGCCTGATATATGGTCTTTGCTGAAGTTTTCTCCCTGGGTTTTTTGTGTCTTTGTTCAGAGATCTATGGCAGGATCCACACAAAAAAACTGTCTCTGATGTTTGCAATTGTAGAAAATAAATGCAGTTGTAGCAAACATTGATTGGTTTTGTATCAGCTGATAAAAAGCACTTGAAATTTACTTTTGCATATACTTTTGTATATATTCTATCACTTGCATCAGTGATAGTTTCTCAAATTAACTTGAATCAATTGGGGAGGGAATTAAGGACATTCACACTTTCACTTTACTTGATTTTTATGGTTATCCTTAATAAATAAGTCTTATCTCAATTGTTAACAGTCTGGGTGGCTCATCTTTTCATTGAGTCAAGATACCGACAATTAAACTTTCTGTGAAGTTCTCACAAAAGACTGTAGGAAAATCAGCATGTGTTGTTGAGTTTTATTGTTAAGCTTTACATTAACAACTGAAGTCCTTATTTTGTTCACTGCAGCTTTAGTTGCTTGGGTAACTCGGAGAGTGTTTGGGCTGCTGGATGCCCAGTGTATAACCATGAGATGGTCTTGTCTTAGCAGTTATGCACCTAAGAAAACTTCCCCCCCTCTAAATATTTGAAACACTTCAGAAACTTGTTGCTTAGTTTTCTCTTTCTATGTTCATTGAATTGAACTCATCAGAAATTGTTCTGGAGAGCTAAGGGCTGGATGGAGGAGGAGATGCTACAGCAGAGATTGTCTTCCTTCACTTGGGAGTAGGTGTGGTGGGCTAAGTAGTATGAGGCAGCCAAAAGTTTTGGTCTTTCTTTTTATTACTGGAATACCATGAGTTCGCTGTATTTACTCTTTGTGTCATTAAATTAAGAAGTAGATGAGCATGACTTTTACTGCAGAAGCTGTAAAATATGAAAATTAAAAATAAAATCCTATAGCAACAGACCAAGTCTTTTTCCCCAATTTAGATTGCCTTTTTGAATTAAAATAGCAAAGCTGTATATGTCATTCAAGGTTTCTAGTGTTTATTTGCTGGATTGTAAGCAATGGTGTATTTCATGGCTCACAGTTATTGGGTATGTCATAAAGTTTTAAGTATTTTAACTTTGATTTTCATATATGTAATAGCAGCCTTTTAGTAAGAGGGTGAATGTTACTGTATTATCCAGCTTGGGCCTGATGTGGTAGTTTGCTAAATGTTGAAGTCAAGATTGTTGTTGTCTTTTTTTTTTTCCTCTGTTTTACCTTAACTTTTGTATGTGTTTACATATTTTAGCAACACTGGAAGGTTTATGCCAATATTTTGAGGTTTATTAGGCCTGCAGATTTCATACCACTAGTAGTTCACCATTAAGATGATGTTCTAGAGATGGTGGATTATTTGCATTACAAATGATCTACTTCTTTTTGAAGCAAAGACTCTGTAGGGAATCCAAATAGCTGATCTCAGGCTACTCAAAAACAGCTTTCAAAATGGTCAGCCAGGCATAGATACTTTCCATTTAATGCACTGTTATTGAAGCACACTGCAGGGCCCAACAGCTCACACCAGCTTCTGAGGGTAAAGCAAATTAAAGAGAATTATTGATGCACTGCCAAATGTTTGATGCTTAATGACAACCCCAACATCCTGTCTGCTCTTATAGCCAATATAAAGATGTTTTTCGAAAAAGTGATAGGCCCCAATGTGATTTAATACAAAATCTAAATATTAACTATGTCAAGCCTATGCATGTGTTACATTTCACACCAGTTTGCAGTGTTGTGGAAGATAATTGCAAGTCAAATGTGTAAGTGAAGTCATCGGGCTGTTTTTAAGCTGATGTGGAACATACTAAATGTAAGTCTGTTGAAGCAGGTGCTCTTTCAGTTTCCAAGACTTCATTTTTTTTGTAATTTATAAATATATAAGTTCCACTACATTGTTTGCTGTTAAAATCTTCGGTGGTTTTGGTGTGTTCAATTTAGTAATTAACTTACCTTAAAAATTGTGCACCTTTATTATAAGCGTAATACCCAGTAAAAGTGACCTTCCATATAAAATTATAGAAGATCTTTCTGCATACACATTATTAGGAAGGTTTTGTTTTGGTGGGGGGGTTTTTTGGCTTGCTTGTGGGTTTTTTATTCTTTTTATCCTTTGTGTTAATCAGCAGTGTTGGAAACTCACTTGGTACTATGGATTTCCTATGTTTCTGTTCTCTGAGAGTGAATATCACAATCTGGAGGAGAGTTTGTTTTTTGAACAGTTTCTATGACTTTGATATTAGGAGTTGTGGTACAGAATTCTTACAAATTAAAGTATATATTGGGGTTTTAATTCTACTGCACCACTATTTCCTTTGGTTTCTGAGTTAAAAAATAATAGATGATTTGAGTAAGTCTTTGTGATTCCGAACAGAAAACTTCTCTGTGCTGGGGTGTTGAGAGGTGCTTTGCTAGACAGACTGTTGAGGGAACTCTGTTCTTTCTTTCAAAACATCCATGGGTTGTAGTCTCATCCAGTACAGTGAGCTGCTGATATCTCTGGGTCTGGCCATTCCTGTAATGTGTGCTAGTGCTAGTCTTCGAAGAGTTACATAGATTGTATTGCTACTGTGCCTTTGGTAAGCAAAATAACTCACTACAGTAACAAATGTGGAGGTTCATAAATGGACCATGAATGAAACTAAACAAGCATGAGGATTTCATTGCATTCCTGCCGCTTTGCCTGGAAAAAAAAAAAATCTGTCTGAAAGAGTTATCTTTGGGTAAAAGAAAAAGTGGAAGTGATTCAGAGAGTTTGTTGATGGCTCTCCTCAGGAGACCCATTTTGTTAGGCTGTCAGAAAAGGTTATGGGATGCCTACTGATGAGGCCCTGCTAAGAGCAGGCATGGCTGTTGTGAATGCTCGTTTGCAGCAGAAGGTGGTCTAGATTTGCTGTTTCGCAGCTTCTTAGTAGCTGAGTTTGATGTAGAACATCGATTGCCTTTCTTGTACCTGTTTTGGTCCAGCATACAAGTCACCAGTATCACAATCATTGGGGTAGGATGCCTAGTTTAGATGGTCTCCAAAGTTCCTTTCTAATTCTGCTTCCTATGAGTATTCCCAGGTCTTACAATTGTGTGCAAGTGTCACAAGAGGAGTAGTTTAACTGGGGAGAATTAGTGTTGTATTATGAAATACTTATTATTAAGGTGAATGTAGTACTGTAGGTAGGAAGGTAGGAGGCGGAAGGGCCTTTTTAAATGAACTTAAATTGAGGAATAATAAGTTCAAAAGTGCCTATCAAAGACAGATTTCACTTCTCATCTGTGGTGTGCCCTGGCAGGTAGCCTGAGGGACTTCAACGGATGTGACTGATCTCAAGTGAGCAAGCAGAATACTCATTTGGTAGTCTCAGCTTCAGATGTACAGCTGAAGGAATTTGTTACCTTTGAGATGGAAGGTATTGCACAAGGGTGTGGAATAGTTAAGACTATTTGATACAAAGAAAAGATTAGTGTTAGATCTAGTAAATCCAAGCTATGTATGTAGCTATGCAACTCCTATAACCATCATGTGAAAATAAAATTTGGAAACGCAGTAGCTTGGGTTTGTGCTAGCTCTTCCTCAGACAATGTGAAGACCTTCCTTAGAAAAAGGGACGCTACAAATATTCTCAGAAATTATTTTTGTGGGGGTTGAGTTTTAGAACTTTGGTTTTCTTCCAGATAATTTTTCAGTACTCTGTTCAGCATGTGAATTGCTTCAGGCGGTGCCTTATATTATGAGGTGGGCATTTAGGATAATTATAAGTATAGTGGACATGTTTTTTGAGAGACGGTCCTGTAGACTTAAAATCTAAATATTTGTTTGGTGTTGATATGAATTATGACCCTGGAATACTAGACAGTGGACTGAGTTAATGGTGGGGTGATACCCTGACCCTTGTAAATATTGCTGGTCCTTCAGTGGGAAGGACCTTCTTTAACTGCATTGTGAGTGGGAGCCTACTTCAATACAATGTGTCTTGATGCAGTTTTTCAACATATTCTTCATTGTACATTTAATTTTAACTTAGTGACAATGGACTTGATATTCTTGGTGATGTGATCTGATATACTAGCTGAACTCTTTGGACAATGTGCTGTGGTGTTAACTTAGAGTAAAGAAGTCTGAAGCATTCTGGGAATCAAGTCACAGACTGTGTGCTTGCTTGAAGCTGTAGCTTAGGTAATGTGTGTATGTGCCATGTGAAAAGCCTGGCATCCCCCTGAAAAAAGGGTTTTGGCATTCCTTTGAGTAGAGGAACATACAAGACTCAGACAACAGAGGAATGACTGATAGTGCAAGAGATATGATAAAGATGTGGATCACAAATGATAATTCATAAAGTACATTTTATTGGAGAATTTTGCTTATCAGGCAATGTGGGAGACTGTCTTAGAGAACATGGGTGTAAATGTCAGGCTTCATGTAAGATTTTCTTTCAAAACAACAATAAAAGCTGCTGTCTCATCCCCCAGCTTTGCTTTCTCTTCAGTAGGTGGGGAGAAGTATCAGTACAGTGCATCTATGAAGAGAACTGAGTGACTGTGAAGGCATTCCTGTTGGAGTGTATGGGGTGAATACCAGAAAATAGTCTGGGCTGTTTAGAAATGGTAGTATACCAACAGGTATATGTGCAAAACAAAGAGGAGAGAATAATCTGAATTCAAGAGTTATTGGAGCTCTGCTTGAAATTTCCGATTTATAGAAAACGAAAAGATGATCAAGCTTCCGATCATAACTAGCGTAAAACTGTTCTGGAGGCATAGACACTAGGCTTGGGATTTAATTATTAATTGGGCAAAAGCAAACTCAAGATTTGTACCTTTTGGGTACCTTAGTGTATGAAGAAAATGTAAAGTTGTAGCTGAGAAACTTTTTTTTTTCTTCTTTAGGTAGGTTACCCTTATCTATTTTGAATACATCCTTTCATCAGAAAATGGACATTGAGAATCTGTGGAAATATTTTTAAATTTAATTTAGGATTTACTATAACTAATGTGATCTATGAATGAGTTCAAACAATATTCCATGTATTTGCATTGTGTATTTCCAATTTTAAAAGGAATATAATTTTGTAGTTGCTCTGCTTATGCTAACTCTACCTGTATCAAATGCCAGGGCTTAATGAAGCATTTAAGGTTTACTCTATTTGACTTTTGAATGAATTCAAACAATTTTTCATGTACTTGCATTTTATATTTTGTAAAAAGATGGTTTTCAAATACTTACTTGTGTAGGACCGTCGTCTCTCTGTGTTAGTTCAAATACCAATATTCATGGAACCTCAATATAATTTGTAAAGAGCATGCAAGTTCTGACTTATGAAATAATGTTTGAATTCAACCTTGACACTGGGCGTTTTGTTACCTTTTTTTTTAATGCAACTTCAGCACTTGATGAAGATTTGCATCCCTAGGGACTGGAACCTCCATCTCTGAGAACCTTGAAGACCCCCTGAATGCCCATTCTGCAACCCGTGCACCCTCATATAACTGTGGAAATAACCTGAAGGAAAAAGTCCATCTTGTGAGACAAAGCAGTAACGATCTTTAATCTCAATGTGTTTCTGTGAAACCTTGATATATAGTGCTTCTTGTCTCTTATTGGACCCTGGTCAAGTTTTGATAGACTGACATACCGTCAGACCAAAGGTCCTTCTGTCAACAGGAGTAAAGGGCAGCAGATGCCTGGTTTGCTGATGCTGAGCAAATATAAAGCTATTCCTCCTCCACTATACTTGCCGCCTTCTTGACGGCAGCACTTAGGTACTTCAACTAAAAAGTGATGGCATTTTAAAGGAAGAAAAAAGTATTGATCTAATACTTGTCAATATTGAATATATTGGCGTCTTCCCCTGAGATATTTGTATTAATTTGAAATAAGCGTACTCTGAATTGAGGACATACAATGTCATGCCCTTAATTTTAACTGGAATTAGTGCATTGAGAAACTCTTCTGGGTTATTCAGGAAACAGGTCAAATCCTTTCTTAGGCAAAATGAATAAGCTGAGTTCTGAAATATTTTATAGTGATACAAAGCTTGTTAGGAACTGGGCTTAGCTGGTGAAGCTTTTAAGTTTACTGGTTTGAAGGATGTTAAAGAACATTTTTGTGAGTAGACATGGTTCTTATTCCTTTGCTGTGCATGTTTTGTTTTCAGTTCTTGGACTAGTTTAGGTTGTGTAGCTGCTACAAAACTTGTTTTCAGTAACTAAAGCTGCAAGAGATTCATGGCTTTTTAACTGCAATTAAAACTACAGATTTTTTTTTTTTTTTAACTGAGCGTTCTCCAGACAGCAGGGAATTAAATTTTTTTGTTACCTCTTAAAAGTCCAAAAGAGGTAGAGAGCTTTATGTGCTGGAGGACAGTTACAGGCGCAGTTTCACAGAGTACTGACTTATTTCCAGTTGCACTCTTTAAAAACGAGTAAGCAGAAGATAGAAAGGAAATCTGCTTTGTGGTAAGTACGTGAGGAGAAAGGACATTCTTGTCAGAAAGGATTCGTTTTTATGTCATTCAGTATTGCGCTAGATACACTGATGGACCCTCGTTGCCTTCCTGCTGTGGGCCAGTCCAGGTCATCTGAAGTGACTTTGACTTCTGAGGAGTCAGTGACAAGTGACAGGACATGCATTCAGCCCACACTTTCAATACCTTCCTCTCTCTGTTGACTGGATGAAACTTCTCTGCCTCCAAAGGGCAGATTGGTCCATTGAAGTTCACCATCTTTCTCTTTCCTCGAGAGAGAAAGGGAGAGGAGAAAGCAGCCTGGGTGTGATTGCCTGGAATGAGGCACCTCAAAGGATTAAGCAGCTCTGGAAAGTGGGCAGACTACTCATATTTTGGGATTTAGTTGGATTTAAGTACAAACATGATTGAGGTTTTGGTGAACTGCATCCCACCCTGTAATAGAGGACACACAGTTTCTATAGGGACTGTGAGATCTTTTTCTTCGTAGATGTATTTCCTGGGAGGAGTGAACAGGAAGGCATAATTAAACAAAGCGAAAGGAAAGTGCTTGCGGAAATATACTTGGCATTACGTGCTTTGTCTCTATTGCTTGTTTTTAGCCTGGTTTTCCTAAGAATCCAAAGTGTATCTGGTTACCTTGTTTCTTCAGTCCTTCCTCAAAAGCTACTTGAAGCTTTTTGCTGAACTTCAGCCATTTCTGGAAGAAGGGAGAGTGTTTAAAGCTATTAAGTACTTATGAACTTTGATTAAAGCAGTTGCTGGATATTGGAGATGCGCAAAACCAATTTCTGCACTGTAGCAAAGGTTGCTGTGAAAACTCAAGGCTGGTGGATCCTGCTCAGTGTGTCATGAACCACTTTGCTGGTTATGTGTAAGTTTCCCTGTCGATGCATAGCTGGGAATTAGCTGCACAACCTGTTGAACTTGCTGTGTCCCAGTGATTAACCAGAGTGGAAGAGGGACAAAGGGACACTTGAAGTACTCTGATGGGGTGTACTGAAGAAGCAGATTATTGCCTTAGTAGTAATTGAGGATACAGGCACACGATGGATGTTCATGGGAAACTGGACTCTATTGCTTCTGCTTGACTTTCTTCTTTGCTGCTCTTCTAGTTTTACTGTAAAACTTCTTCCCATTTTCTATTCTTCTTTTACATTTGTAAGTCTAGTGAATAAATAACTTAGAGTTAAATGAGTCACTTGTTATATATAAAGGTGAAAATAGCTAGTGCTTTTCTGCTACGTGAATGCAAATACGTGTTACCCTGTTGTATGAAGCTCTGTGCGGTCCAAGCCTAGAAGAGAGCTGGGCTGCATGTATAGATGTGAAAGAAGATCTGTCTTGAAGGGAATACTGACACTGGTTGACCAGAGAGCTGTTTGCCTTAATTTTGAAACCTGAAATTTTGTGTCCATTCAAAACCTGAGCAGCTCAGAAGTCTGACAGCAGTCATCTGGCCTTCGTAGGCTTCAAGAAATATTTCGTACAGCGTTCACTTTCTTTAAGATGTAAGACATGACAGTATTTCCAGCACTGTAATTGAGATAAAAATCATAGTTTAAAAAAAAAAGGTATTGTTTTATTTTATTAAAATTTTCTCGTGCGGCTGAATTCACTGAGAATTGGCAAGCTTTTAAGAGTCTCATGTTCTTGTTAAGCTTTTAAATTGGTTTTCCTAGTTGTTCATAGGAAGTGTACTAAACGAGTATAGCTGACCAAGTTGAATCTTTACTTACTCCAGAGTTTGGTCATGATTTTTTAATGGAGATCAGTATATGTGAGAAATACAGTAGCTGCTATCCGTTCTCTCAGCGATGGTGGTGTTTGGGTTTGGATTTTTTTAGTTTGTTCTTTTTTAAAGATGTGGAACTACTGGTTCAGAGATTCCACTTATGCGTGTGCATGTACAGGTATAAGATACTTTGTTCATTATTTTTAGGGTTTTGGTTTCATTTTCTTAATTTCTTTTTAGCGGATATAGCTCAGAGATACAGGATAAGCAAATACCCAACTCTGAAACTCTTCCGAAATGGCATGATGATGAAGAGAGAATACAGGGGCCAGAGATCTGTGACAGCAATAGCAGATTACATCAGGCAGCAGAAGAGTAACCCTATTCGGGAGGTCCAGGATTTGGAAGAAATTAGTTCTCTTGATGTAAGTCTTTCAATGTTATTCCTTCTAAATATAATATTATTCTTTTTCTTTTTTAAAATGTTGAACTGGTGAAACATAATGTCTTTGAAGTACACATTTACTTCTTTTTTTCCCATGCAGAAATGTTGTGAGTGCTATTTTTATACTGAGTGAAAACTGCATCATTTCCATTATTACAAATTATTCCAATATAATCACTTTTCAACTGCATTCATTTTGTTACAGTTACTCTACTACCAAATTATGTATTTTACTTTCAGTAATTTGAAAAGAATCATATGCTGTATTTGACAAGATGCTTCTAATATTTCTCACTGGAAAAATATTCACAAGGGTGCTTCTCAATATCAAAAAGGCCAAAAAACCCCACCTTCTGCACAGTTATTGACTGTTGAATGAGTGACACCTCTGTATTCAATATCCTTGGGGACTAATGATAGTTTTTGAAAATTTGAGGTAAGTTATAATTTAACCTTTTTTTTTTTTACAGCGTAGCAGAAGAAATATTGTTGGATACTTTGAGCAAAAGGACTCTGACAATTACAGGACCTTCGAAAGAGTAGCGAATATTTTGCATGATGATTGTGTATTCCTGTCTGCCTTTGGGTAAGTTTTAAAACTTGTTGATTGCATGACTTCATTATTGAAATTATGTTAATGAGTTGTATAGAATTTAATTGAATGGACTATTTTAATACTTTCAGTGTGGCATAACTGAAGAGAAGGGTAAAAACACTGAGAGAAGGATAGGAGTATAGGAAGAAGGGGGGGAGAACTCCTAACCTTAATGTTTGCTGTGAAATCCAACTTTGATTTTGGCCTCCTTTTCTTTTTTTCCCTCCTTGTCAGCATAGGTTAAATGTAATTAGGGAGGTTTCATGGGGGGGGATGCTAGACAGTCCCAAAAACCTGCTGATTTGGGAGGGAGAGGGGAACAAGTATGGAAGAGTTTGAAAACCTATTGCCAAAAATTTTATCAGCTTTGCAGACTGAGTAATTCTTTTTTTTTTGCAGCCTCTTAATTTTTTTTTCTTTAAAATATGACCATTTTGGTAGGTTTTTTTAATAGGGTTTTTTCCTTCCTTTTTTTCCATAAGGAATAGTAATTCAATAGTTGCTTGCTCATTTCGCCTAAATGTCTAGGGGAGAGGATCTTGTTGAAATGCCTGGTTTCTGTGCCTGGGTCTGTTTCATTTGAGTTCTATGTCACTGCACATGCTAATAGTTTAGAAAGGCAGTTGCATCAATGAGCTCTGTAGTGTGAGTCTAGAAGAGCAACCTACAGAAATTCAAATTTCTCCTTGTTGTATGGATTTACAGCAATATTTAAAAGTACTAAAAGATGATCACAGGAGGAAGAAGAATGAATTGGGAGTGAGTGATTCCCTTTTTAAGTAGCATAATAAAATGCAATAAAATTCTTTCTGCAGTGTTTAATGTGCCAGCACCAACCAATTTAAAGTGGTTAGGCATTAGTATGAATGCAGTGGTTTGCAGTCTACCCACCGTTGCAAGATCAGGAATTTGCATGGGTTATACTAGCTTTTATACCATATACAGTTGCTGTAAGAGCTTTTTGAATTGGATATAGTGAAGAAACTGAGAGGATGTGTCAAGGTAGACAATGTTTCACCTGTTTGAACAAAATTTCTTGTCAGTCACTGATGCCTCTTCCAATATGTTACCAGAAAAAAGTTTAGGATTTGGGGAGGGTATTCGTAATGTGCAGGAGTAGACATGGCTTTCCTTTCCTTCAGTTCCCAATTAGGTATCCCATGACTGTGTAAGCAGCCTTGGCCATAAGAGAATAATCAAATCTTGTAAATCTGCGGTCTGTAGGTCTGTCAGTCTTATCCCCAAAGAGTGCCCATTATCTCGAATGTTTTCTGATGAGTGCATCCATTCTTGTTCTTGCGGCAGACAGTCTGAGTTGTTATTAGAATTTTAAACTATTTTTTGCCCCCTTATGTGACTTTTCATTCTTTTCAGGAATGCCTTTTTAAAAAATATTAGTAAGAATAGCAATACTTTTAAGGTTCTCTCTCCTGATGTTTGAGTCTGTTTGTCTTTGGTTTGCTGTTTGTCAACTTTGAATAATGAGAAGTAGTCTCCCCCCTCCCCTCCTCAGTGTTAGCATTTGGTTGTTGGACACTGTTCTTGAAATAGTTACTATGGGGGTTTTATTTTTTCTTTTTTGTCTTTTGATATAAGCAATAAGCAAACACAACGGAAGAGATCAGAGTTTGATTATTTGTAACCTGCCCATGTAACTACAGATTGCAGAGCAGGCTTGTCGTTACTCTCTTCTCCAGACTCTCATTCCCTTTCTAACCTGGAGCTGTTAGTGTTTTAAAGTACAGCCTTCCATACAGCAACCTTGGAAATGAAATGTTTTCATCTTGGAGTGGCTGTGTCTCAAGTTTCCTAAAAATTTATATGTGAAAAGAACTCCGAGGGAGATACTGGCTATATAATAGTGTTTTCTATTCAGATTATATATAGCAAAATGTTTAATGGGGAGCTGGCCCTGATCAGTGGAACTCTTCTGACTGAGCATCCTAACAGCCCCTGGGAGGGATTTTTGGGTTTGCTACGGACAGAGTTTAAAGGGTATACGGTTTGGGAGGTATACAGTAACATGAGGTGTCATGTTCAAACTTCTAGTAAGCTAAAATAAAACAATCAATTTTACAGGAAAAAATTAATTACTTTGCTAATTTCCTGTCGAGGCAGAACTGTTCCCTGCTTTGCCAAAATTATTCTGGATTTAGGTAGTTGTAATAGCTTATTTTTAAACTGTATTAATGGCAACTAGCTGCAGGTCATCTTGATGCTTAAAACTATTCTTAAATCAATTGATCCTTACAGTTCTGTTAAGAGCTGAAGTGACTGCAGAGCAAGATTAATGAGAGAAGATTTGTAAGCAGAAGGAGATAAGAGGGATATTGATGAAGAGATATTAGAGGTGGATTTTAGAAGTAGAACCAGAGGGATAAACCTGAAGTGTTTGTAGACATGGAAGAGAATGGCTTTGCGCCAGTGAGCCATAGCATAGGAAGCCAAACACAGAAAACCAAAACAAACAGCCAAAAAATACTTTTATCTTAAAAGACTATGATGAATAGATAATTCACGGAAGAGAATGACAAATCTAGGAACTGTTTTAATTTTATGATAGCAAGCAAATATGGGGCAGAATTATGTGGTTCCAAGAGGTTCACCTTCTACCTTACTGATTCAAGAAGAGACAAAATGCAAACTGAAGTGTCTCCATTTTGGTAGTTGTTTTAAAAAGGCTTATCTTCAGGCATTTGAGATTTTCACATCACACTCCCACTTTGAGTTATCTGAAACAAATCAGTCACAACTGCAGCTGCTGAAGTGGAAGAACAGAGAAGAGGACTTTTTTGGGTTCCATGGCAGGCTTACCCTAGACTATGTATTTCATTATAGATTATTATCAGTTTACCAAGCAGTGGTTGGGCAGGTGGCTTCTATGTCTTTACTTTCCTGTTACTCAGTTTACGATTGTTTGGGATGTGAGTGGTTTATTTCAGTGATGATGGTCACAAAGAAGCCTGATTTCACATTATGAGAACAGTCATCATGTCTGGAATACAAAAATGCATTTTTAAATACACATTTCTAAACTGGTACAAACACTGATAGGTGTAACATACTATGCAAAACATCTTCTGTATGTGATAAGAAAAGGATAATTGGATCAAATTAAATAAATAAAACATAAGTACTTTGAATTAAGTCTTATCATGTCTTTTTTTTTTTTTCTTGGACCTCTAAATTGTTCAGACCCCTGGAAGATTCACCTCATCTTGCAGTGAAATAAACTGAGATAATTTTTACTTCTCTCTTTTTCCTCCTTCTCATACCTCTTAATCAGTCTTCACCAATGCTTAAACTGAGTCCACAGAAGGGATACTATAATTGGAGAAGCTGGAACACTTAGCTAATGTTTCCCGTAGGGTTAGCCTATTCTAAAAGGTAAAGAAATAGGTAGCTCATTTTACTCTTTTGTGGCATATGCAGCCAGTCAGTTCTGTCTTGCCAGCATGAGTTATGTTAGAACAGCAAGGCATGGGAGAGGAGAAGAGAGAAGGCCTCTTTTGATACCTGAAGGTGGTGAAAGGGTTTATTTTTGTTGAGAGCTTTCTTTCCTTATTTTTTTCTGTCTCCTGTATTGGATGCATAGCTGTCCCCATTTGTTTGAATAAGAGATAATAATTTTGGGGGGTACAAGCTAGCAGCTTTCAGGGCACTCTGACTGGGGTTAAGGAACCACAAAATATTCCAGCGGCAGAGGAGGAACTCACTAAGATAACATACTAAGCTGAATACCAAGCAGGAACTGCATGTGTTCTCCAGGTACACACATACCATATAATCAGTGATCAGAAAATGCATGCTGAGTCTTGTGCTCTCTAGAGCTGTTTTGAGAGTCGCATGGAGAATGGGCTTATTTGTTCTCTGTTTCCTCATTGCCTGTGCCAGAAGAGCATCAAACCCTTCTTTATCAGGACAGATAAGACATAAATTTCTAGTGTAAGCAATGGAACAGGAAGAATAAATGCAAACAAGAATCTACCTTCCTCTACTTTCCTTCCTTAAGAATAGGTTTTTAAGGTTTTTTTTTTTTATTTACATGCTTATATTAATTCATTAACATTTTTCTCTGATGGTCTCTTATTCAAAACTGTACCAGCATTTATCACTTGCACTTTGATGCCTTTAGTCTATGCTTCTAATTTTAGGGATACATCTTGCCGACTCTGTTAATGCCCTCTTATCTAGCCAGGCCAAGTTTCTGTGGAGTCACTTTACAGTTTACTTTAAAGATCAAGCATTTCGATTCTCAACTTTTGAAGGGAAAAAAAAAAAAGTAGTAAAGAATTATAGCATATTAAAATATGGTTTTTGGTATCTCAGTTATTTTATTTGTCTCTACCAAGACATGCTTACTGGTTGATTTGTTGTAGGGCTGTCTCAAAAGCAGAGAGATTTAGCGGAGACAATGTAATCTACAAGCCACCAGGGGTAAGTGTAACTGTGTATTTTATTCTACTTATTCTCATTATATGTGAATATGAAGTAGTGGAGACTATATTCAGATCATTCAGCATGTTACTGAATCTCAAATCTTAATTTTATTTCATCACTAAGTAGTGTGAGAAATAGGGTCCTAGGAACTAGTGTTTCTGAGTCAGTGAAAAAGATCTGTGTCTCATTTGTTGCCAATTAAGTGCACAAAACCTAAATCTGTCATTTTAAATGTCAGTGTCCAGAAATGTGGTTGTTTTTTATTCTTAGAAACACAGCTGACTCATCATGTGTGTAGCTACTTTGCGTTCTGTAGCCTTAAAAAAATCTGTGAAGTTCAACAGCTGGTGCACTTCATGTTTTTCAAAGCAAGTGACAATTACTAAGTATTTCTCTGACTGCCACTTGCCTGTCTTGTGTGTCTTAGCCCACAAGGGCTAAGATTTGCTCTCTTCATTTAAAAAAAAAAAAGAAATTACTAAAATTAAGTGTATCTTAACAAACTCTCCTGAACATAGTTTTACTTGAGGAAAAATTCAGTACAGAAGAAAATATGCAAGGATTGCTTTTTAGAAACATAATTGATATCTCAAAAGCTGCTCCTTTGTCAAATTTAATGTATGAAAAGAGTTGCTTACAAAAGAGAAATAAATAAAAAAATACCTAAGGGAGGAGGGAGTTTCAAGCCTTTTTCTGCAAAAACAAGAGTTTATTAGGTTACCTAATTTTATGGCATTTCTGAATTAAGGTGTGCTTAATTAGGGCTGCAGCTTGCAAAGTCATGCTTCACTTCATGTTAACCAAAATTGTAATTACATTAAAAGACAGCAGCACTGAATTCTGAGTTAAAACTACTAGCAAATAAAGGAAAACTATTATTTATTCACATCTCTTTGACAAAGCAAATGTAAAATACCAGTTTCGGGTCCTGTAGGACATTAGGAGAGTTTTTTTGTAACTGCCAGCATGAAGCAGCTTAAAATCTGCATTTAGTTTATATCTAAATAGGTTTTTTTAGGTATGGAGATACTATTTCTCAACCTAACAGAAGTCTAAATAGCCTTTATTTGAAGCATCCCTGTTTTGGAAACAAAGTATCTTTTCAGTTATTCTTAAATTATCTTAAAAAATGGAGTTAACTGCATAAACGATCATATAATACTTATTTTCCTGTTGTACTTTTGTAACATAGTTAATAGAAATGTTGCATGCACAAGAATTAAATATTGGTATAAGATTGACTTTCAATATTTATATGGATATTGTTACTTTATGCTGGGTGAGTAACTTTCTTTGTAGGTAGCCATGTCATTTTCACTGTTTCTCAACTAATACATTTTTCTTTTCAACAGGAAAATGCTCCAGACATGGTGTATTTAGGCTCACTAACCAATTTTGATTTGATTTATGCATGGACACAAGATAAATGTGTACCACTAGTTCGAGAAATTACATTTGAAAATGGGGAGGTAAGGAGTTTTTTTCCTACCGTTCTACTTTTGCGGTTCCTTCCTCAAAACCAAAATGTCTCTTTCAAGGTCTCTGGGCCATGCTAAAGAACTTTATGCATGCTTTGCTTTTTACAGAAAATAGCTGCCAGGTAATGTCTTTTCATTCTTTTGGAGCTTTTTGGTTAGGCTCACTGGAGGCAGATTTGTAGTAGTTTCATACACTACCAAAGAGGTTCACATAGATCACATAAGAAGTGTCTGGTGATTCGCAGAACATGGACACTTGGATGCTAAGAATGTGTGCATCTGTAAGTATGTATGGGTGTGTAATACCTTGAGTAGGTTGTGTTATTCATCTAAAGTAAGTACATATTGTTTATACAGGTGTTTTGACTAAACGTTGAATTGAGATCCATACACAAATGTTATTTAAGTGCTTTTTGCATCTATTATGACCTTGGAAAAAATGCTTCTAGTCAGGGTAGAAAATACCCATGTCAGCATGTCCATGACAGTTTGGAAGAGTAAAATAATTGTGAACTATCCGTTAGTTATGATCAGCTTTAAAAAGGTAATGTTAAAGTTAGTAGTAGAAAAATGTTACTGTATTAACCACTTCCAGTGCGTTATCTAATAAATAAGTACATTAAATGGTGGCTGACCATCTACAGAACTGACAATCCTTCTGGGAATTGTAATAAAAATCACAGGATATTTGTTTGTCAATCTTTTGTCAGTCTGGTACCTCCTTAATCTTTCAGCTTTGTATGTTTTTTCCCTTGGCTTTCTTCTTTTATCTGTAATTCATAAGATGGTATTTGGGGCTTTGCTTTTAAACATCTCTTTTCTTCTCATTATCTTTATTTGCTTTCAATGCTTTTCTATTTTCTTTTGCAAATTACTCCTGTTTCATCTGTTTCCAACTCCATATTATAGGGGTTTTTTTGTAAAATAACCAACAGGAAAAAAATCCTTAGAAAATCAGCAAGTGTGTAGTATCTCAAAAGGAGTATTTGTACGTAGCCACAGCTCCTGCTAAAAACCGGTGAAGTTTGTAACAAATAGCATAATGTTGTCCACACTGGTTTAGAAACCAAAGAATCGGTCATATGATTTCCTCTCAGTTTGCAGACTCGACTTTTTTATCCTGAATGTGCAGTGTATGTAACACTGCTGTTCTGGGCACGCACAACATGTCAGGTTACATGACAGAGGGAGGGGTAGGGTGGAATGCCCCAAATGGTTTAAGTACAGTCTTCTAGTCAACACTGCCAACTTCTATTGGAAAGTTCTGTTAGTTAAACAAATTTTAATTCTTCATTTGCAATTCAATATGTAAAAGATGCCACATGTTAACATGTTCAGAAGTGTGTGGTAGATTTTCAGTGTACTTTTCCCATGGTGAAATTGGATTCTTAGCCTCAGAAGCCAAGGCTCATCACTGTCAGCTTGTACCACATTGTGTTGTGGTTTTTCTGGTTGTTCCCTCAACCCTCAATTCCTGTTTATTTAGGCAGATATTTACAATTCCAATGTGACATTTTCCCTAGCAACATTTGTTTAAAAATTTCAGTGCTGCCAGTACCCAAACAAATTTAAACATGCCAAAATTGAGGTACGTCTGCCTGCTGAGATTGTACAGTATTTAAATGGACTCTTAATGCATACTGCACAATATTACAGGGTAAAAATATGAAATGCTGTGACTGTTAAACTGTATGTATGGTAGTAGAATACCGTAGAAATAAGATAAAGACAAAAATTTCTACCACAGACTTTAAATTCAATTTTAAAATCAAAATTGGCCTCTCTGAACAGCTGGTAGGTTTTTCCCTCACTTTCTTTCTTACCGCTTTCATTATCTGATGTGTTTCATGGGCAAGCTAGCCAGAAAAATGCTCAATCTAGAGAGAGTTCATCATTGTGACTTTAGGCAACACATAGTAACTGAAGTCTGGAGCAAGGTCTTCTGCTTGAGCAGACTGTCCATTTGAGAGAGAGTCCCTGTACTTGATGAGAAAGGCTGTTGGGATCAGTAAGGTCATTCAGAATAAATCACCATTTAACCTGTAATCAGTCTGTTTAGTTTTATGTTGTATGAATACAGTGTACCGTGTGGTCTGATGATGGTGTTGAACTGTAGTTTTTGAAAGGGTAAAAGTTTCTCAAAGTCATACAGAAGTAATGTGAGCAGGTCAGATCTAATGAAAACTCTTTTGATATTGTCAGTGCCAAATGAGACAGTAGCTTTTGAAGGAGCAGTCCAAAGCAAATGAAGTAACTATTCTACTTGCCTTGTCCTGATCAGTAAGATGTGCTATGAAAGCTGGAATAGAAAAGCAACCCAAGGAAGGTACTTTATAGAAACCAAGTTAGGGCCAAAATTAGCAAGGCTTTCAAGCCAGCTGGCCTCACAGCCTATTAGGAGATGAATTGATCTTGTGAATGTAATTTGCCATGTATAAGGATTTTAACTATGCAGATATTGAAACTGAGATTGTCCTTTTAGCTGCTTGCAAGCAAGACGGGAGCTTAGAGCTGGAATACCAGACTCTTGTTTGGAAGTCTTCCCTCTGGAAACGTACCTGCTGAAACGAGTGAGGAAACAGAGCCATAGTCCTAGTGGTACAAAACGGACTTTTTCCCATCCCCTAATACAAGAGGAGGCTGAGACCCAGCCAAATTCATGTCTGTAAAAATGACAATGAGCAAATGTGATTAGCGGTTGCTTCAGGGATGGATTGGGAAGCTTGGTTGTCATCACGAGCATTGAAGTTATGAGGATCTTTGCAATGTACTGTTAAAAGACCAAGCTTCAACTTACCTGACAGGCTTAGTTGACGGGAGAATGACAGCCATTTCACGTACACTATGTAACTGGCTGCGTGCTGATACGGAAAGCGTTTCTTACTGCAAATTGAGAATATCTGAAGAAACTGCTCTATTTGGTGGCAGAACAAACGAGTGCTATCTTTCTCAAAAAGCACAGATTTTATTCTGAACTGAATAGAAATAGCAGGCTAGAATTGAAAAAATAGCAGCGCTTGCTTGTACGCTAGTTGTGCACATCATAGACAGGCAAGACTGTAGGCATTTGTTAGATGATAAATGATTATTTCTTCAGTCAGGCTCTTGCAAGTCAAACTGATGTTCAGAGGTGGCTAAAAGTCACTTTTTGAAGCAAGCAAATATCTGTTGTTCATGTTTTGTTTGGTTTTGAGTAAAACAAAAATCCTGAATAAATTATTCAAGGAGTTCCTACGTTTATCTGTTCCTGGGCAGAGATCTTTAAAAGGCACTCGAGCTGCAAGAACGTATTTCTGTGAAGAACTAAAGCTTGCCTGTCCAATAAAGGTTTTAACTTCTTTACCAATTTTAGTAATATATTAGCCTGTGAATTTAAGAATGGTGTTATACAGGTGACCAGTCATGACATAGTTACTGGCAAAAGAGTAGAACTTGATCATAACTGATATAGCTTTGTGATTAGCTTCTGCTTCTTGATTTTTTTTTTTTTTCCTTAAGCTTGGGGTGGGGGTGGTATTGTGTTAGGATAGAGTTATTTAAAGATACTCATTCATTGTGTTATGCTAAGAAAACACCAACTTATCACATAAACCAAGCTAGGACTGGGTCTAGAATACACCTTCGGGTTTTCATAGCATTTGCTATACCATGCTGTTGAGGCCTTACTGCTGTTTCTATGCAGATGTTGTGTTTTCTCAGAATTGAGCTATTTCTTTCGAGCAAGTACACCAGTACAAGTGTATCCCTTCTCGAAACATTAATAATTAAATACCTTCATCCTTTATCTGCTCTATATGACACAGAGGAGGGAAACACAGTTTAACTGTGTCACTCGGGTATCTTAGATGAAGGATCAGCAGTTAACGTCTTTAGTCTTGGTCTTTCAGCTGCTTTTAAAGCAGAGATCTTGCTGAATTTAAAAATTGCTGGAATCATTTATGTACATGCCCTTAAGAAGTGGAAGAAACGAGATTTGTCACTTGTTTTCTGTGCAGGAACTGACAGAAGAAGGCCTTCCTTTTCTCATACTTTTCCACATGAAAGATGACTTGGAGAGTTTAGAGAAGTTTCAACAGGAGGTTGCACGACAGTTAATAAGTGAAAAAGGTTTGTAGTAACTCCTACTACTTCTTGGTTTTACTGGTATAATTTTTGTCAGGCAAACTCAAGAGTGGAAGCAAAGGCCAAACAGAATCCTAGCTTTAAAGCTCTTGAGTCCGAAGGGCTTTATGTACTTTTGACAGTGAGGATCCACTCTTCTGGAAATGATTAGAATAGATACATAATTTATTAGTAAGTATATATTTCAGAAATGCTTCTTGTCTAAATGACTTCATGCAGTTTGAGAGGGCATTAAACAAAACTTCTGTTTTTATTGTGGCCAAAAACACTTTAAGAAAATCCATTATTTTGGTGGTGTTAGTTATTTAAGGCTATTTTCAAGTTTTGCATGGTGTGTCTATCTAATGTCTCCACTTTTGTAGTACTTATGAAAGTGTTTAGGGTTTCAAGATAATAATAAAAAAAATCTTAACATAGATTTTTGGCTGTTCACAATTTTAAGGTTCAATAAACTTCCTCCATGCTGACTGTGATAAATTCAGGCACCCGCTCCTCCATATTCAGAAGACTCCAGCAGACTGCCCTGTTATTGCCATTGATAGTTTTAGGCACATGTACGTCTTTCCAGACTTCAATGACTTGTCGTAAGTATTTTTCTTCGTGCATTTTGATTTGAGAAGAACAAAGGAAAAGATGTATGCTCATATTTTAAACAGTATTACAATAGGAAGATGAAGAAATCTGGGATAGGTAAGGCTGCCTATGTATGATTCAACGTCAGAGCCTTGCAGCAATATAAATTGGTGCGAAGCCATTGTTTAAATGGAGTTGTATTGCTTTGTGTCAGAAGAGAATCTCACATTAAGTTTTTAGATGCTACTCTTCGAAGTTTTGCTGTTTTCCATAGTAGTTAGGTATTTGGAGCCTGACATGGTACTTTTAGTGGTGATCTAGATATATCAATAACTTTAAAGGTTTAAAATACTACATGGGATGTTTAAGTGCTATGTTATGCAACCATTACTGTAAAATGCACCATGTAAGAATTCCCAGCCTACTTACTGGTTTAGTTTTTCCTGCTGTGCAATTCCAGCCTTCCTGCGTTAGTCTAAACCTGGAAAGCTGGCAGAGAAATCCTTGTTGCATGGGTTTCCGAAACTTTCTACTGTCTGATCATTGGCATGTTATCCGGATAAAATATGTGAGAGAGAAGTATCAAGGTGCTTAGGCGAAATGTCACTTCGATAGTCTTCTTTACATCAGCCTATGTCTTTATGTTGTACTGCCTTGGAAGCAAATGCTGTTGTCTCCTGTGGCTCAGTTGAGGAGCAAAGATGTGTACATGTTATGTTCAGCAGCTTTCAGCATGAGACAAGTGTTCTGTCTTTTGTCTTCAGGTTGTAGGTTAAACTCCAGTTTCTGTCTCAAAGGAGGTACCTACGTATACGCAGCTTAAGTCCTAGTTAGATGCTTAGGCTTTGAGACTTGGATTTTTGCCCATTCATACTTTTTAAAACTCGGGGTATTTCATTTTTGTCAAAGCCAAGGATTCAAAGCTCAGATTTAGCATGCAATGTGAATGTAACTCCGTGTCTAATTCTGCCATTCCAGCAGACATTTTTCTACCTGAAATGTTGACCTTTGGAAGGAGGGTTCAAACCTAGCTTTTCCTTGTAATTCTCCATAGGGTTATTCTTAAAATGCAGTCTCTATTTGACATATCTCAAATAGTGCTTTTCAGATATGTAAAGCTATGTATGTGGAAACTGACTATTTTCTCCCTGTGTTCCTGTTTCTTTGGAAGATCATGTTCACCGCACATGCCAGCGCTTTGAAAAAATGCTAAGATGTTTGGATTTTGAAAGCACTCCTTTTATTGTCACTCTTGTGACAGCTCTAAAATAAATTAATATCTCTTATGGGGAACAGAGATGTTTAGACTTCCATGTTTTGTTTCTTTTACACTTTCTGTTTCTGTGAAACATTATCAGAATAATAAAAGCTACTTGCTTGTTTGTATACCAGTTGTTACGTACAAATGAAGATGAGCAAGAGAGATGTCAGGATTGTAGACAGTTGCTTAATGATAAATAATTATTCAACCTCACTGTAGGAGATTGAGCTGATACTTAGAAACACCTAACAAACAGTTTGGAAACAAGGAGAGCTTGGAGCTCCTGGGGTGATGATTCTTTTGTGTGTGTGTGGTTTGGATTTTTGGTTTGGTTTTGGTTGGTTTGTTTGTTTTAATAATAGCCAAAATCTTAATTCTGAGACTTTCATCTACCTGCAAGGATTTCAGCCACTTTAGTACAGTTTCTGGATTCTGTTACAAACTGGCCCCAGACTCTCTCTTGTAATCTCAGTGCTGCCACCAACCACTAGGGTTTGGATATGGTACTTTCAGAACTGGGCCACTGAAAGATTTCTTCTGTTAGGGAGTCGTCTTTTTGGGGAATAGCCATGTTGTAGGCAAATGAGACCGCTACCCAATATTTTGTCCTCATGCTTTGCCCACTGGGCCCTATTCATCCTGCTGTTCCAGGTTGGAAATGATAGCAGGGAGCGTTCAACTGATCAGTTGTAGCTTCTCAGCGAGAACTGGCTGAGTTACAAGAGGCTGTAGGCACCAAATTGCCTCCTGCATGAGGAAAGAAGAGGTTGGAGGTGAATGTCTCCCGCACTGTGCCTGATGTAGATCAGGGCAGGAGCCCAAGGTAAAGCAGGGAGCAGTGATTCTGCTGTGCCTACAACCAGGCTGGACTGAACCCCCTTTCCTCCATCAGTACTAATTCCTGATCTTATCTGGGAAGGGAAGAGACCCCATCAAAGTACGGATGTAACACTGACTGGTTAGACATTGCTGTAGTGATACCCTCTGACTCTATGTTATACTACGTTTTATCCATAGAGTTTTTTGATAATCTGAAATACTGCTGATAGCCCATCTGACCACTCTTTGTCCCTCTTTCCTAAATGTAATAATTGGTCTGATGAAAGACTCCCTACAAAACCTGTCTCCATTCATACATTACCTTCTGCTTGCATGCATAGTGCTCACGTTACAGTTTTTATCTCGTCTTTAATACTTACTAGATCAACTCTTCATTTTAAGCTTTCCAGTCTATTTAACATTTCACAGACAAAATTGGATGCTGTAGTTTAGCACGTTTGCTGTGGGTGACAGTAGATGATCTCAGATTAGATTTACGTTGATATCCTCTTAGTGCTTATCTCTAGTGTATATGCAGTTGCTCAGGCACTAGAGAGCCTTTCAAAGATGTTTTGTCAATACTGGTACCCAACTGTCATTTGTATCCGTAAACTGTGCATTTGGAACCTGCTGTTCCCTCTTACATTATGGTTAGTGGGGAGCTGAAGTGAGTATACAATGAAGTTACCAGCTAGTACAACTCTGTGGGAGTTATTGAAAAGATGAAATACTTGCTGTGTTCTCAAGAGACAGTGGAAAGAAAAAGAAGCTGGTAGGATACCTTAGCAAACCATTTGGCTTCCTATCCTCTATTAATCACCTAAAAGTGGACATAGTGTGCTAGATAAACAGAAGTTGGCTACTCTAAACGGTGCACTTTAAATCTTCTGTGTTTGGACTTAACTTGTAATAAACAGGTGGGTGTTTCTGTTGGATTTGTTCCAGAGTTCCGGGTAAACTGAAGCAATTTGTACTAGACTTGCATTCTGGAAAATTGCATAGAGAGTTTCATCATGGCCCTGACCCAACTGATGTAGCACCTGGTCAGGTAAGGTTACAACAAATACGTTTCATTTGGCCATTTAATAAAGACCTTTTTTTTACTCCTTGTCAGAGCTGTACTTTCTAATACGTGCGTACTTTTAACTTCAGTCTCCTGAAAGAGAAATCTGTTTATGGAAGCGTAACATCGCCACTTGTGCTTGGCTCTTCCTTTAATTTCCTTTGCATAAAGGCAGGGACAGCGTTAGGGGGAAGTATGGTACCTGTTTGCCTTGAGTAAAGGAGTATAAGAAAATGTATTTTCTCCACTGAAACAGAAGATGTTGGCTAGATGTCTGTTCTGAGCTCATAGAGCTGCTCTTATGTTCTCATGTGATTTCAGTGCAAAAAACTGATGGTACATCATAGATGCATTATTTCCTACACGACAGCTATGAGAGGGTGCTTCTAAGGGGAAACACGAATTGATTGAATGTTTTGTATATTTACCCATAGTCACCAATCCAAGCAGGAGGCAGATTATTACAGTATCAACAAAAGATTAATAAGTGGTAGTAAGAGTTTATTACTTTTATTAATGCAGTTAACAAGCAGCATTAGTAGTGGTCACAGGCTGCGTTTGTCAGTTTGGATTCCTCACTGTTCTGCTCAAAGGTTCTGATGCTGTACAATTACATGCCTGGAAGTCACTCCTGGGATCTTTTCAGGAACACAGCTACAAGATGCTTCTCCAGAGAAAACTAAGGAGCACCTCAGTGTTTACTTTAATCAAACAGGCAGAAAAGAAAGGACATTACCAGCCCCAATTCCCTCTGCTCAGCCCAGTCTTCTGACTGTCTCTTGATCAGCCTTGTATCTTCTCAGTACACCACTCAGCTCGTGCTTGGTGTCATGCTGAAAAGTGCAAATGTAACAGCCTGTCCGGCAACCTTCTCATTACCTCAGGCACTCTCTAAAGAAGTAACTGTTCTTAAACACTTCTTAAGTTGTATATTGTGTGGTCTAGGGCTCAAAGAGCCAGAGCCATGCTGGTCCCAGAGGAGACCTGGTGGCCTTGTGTTGGGGTGCCTCAGGCCATCCCAGAACCTGTGGGTGAGGGACAGAAACGATTTATGGCTACAGGCTCATTTTCCTAGTCATCTGCGGGATGTGGTAAGGGTGGCTGTGCACCACATGCTGTGCACCACATGAGCCATGGGAGCGTGGCCTCCTGTTGTCCTGCTCAAAGTTGAAAGATTTAAAAGAGTGAAAGCCCTGGAGGGCTTGCCTTGGGCCAGGAGAATGGCTGCTTCTGAGTGTTGTCATGACTGTTTTCATGAGGGCTGAATTTTCTCAGGAGTAATTCATTTAACTGGTAACTCCCTGTGTTCCTCAGGAATTCATTGAGCAACCAGAATTCAGGTCAACAGGAGGAGGTGCAGAAAATAGGGCTGGAGACTGAGGCGTAGGCCAGGCAGTTGGTCAGCTCAGAGCTAGACAGGCATGCGTGAGGAAGAGACACTGAGGCAATTGCCATCTGGAGAGGCTTGGCCAGGGAGGGAGGAAGCCTGCCGCGTCCCTGGATCCCGCTGCCTATCTGGGCATGGGCTCGTTGCCCAGAGCTGCAGGCTTGCTCTTGTTCTCCATTCTGCCTTGAAAAATGCACACAAAACCTGGGATGTTTACTTTCTCATCTCAGTATGGCATCCTGCCATCTTGTGGAAGATAGGTATGCGTGTGCGATGGAAATACTGGCCTTAGCTGCTGTCTTAGGTCATGTATGTCCCTTGAATTGCGTGTTTGGTTAGGGTTTTTTTTTTTAGTTTCCATAGAAGATTAATTCTAAAGTATTTTGGCAGCAGTGTCACTTCTACCCTGATGTATCTCAAGAACACGCACACAAACTAGAATACCTTCAAAGCAAGTAGTAGACAGACTCAAACAAATACCCAGTG
Organism: Steatornis caripensis; assembly: GCA_013398225.1. Taxonomy (NCBI): domain Eukaryota; kingdom Metazoa; phylum Chordata; class Aves; order Caprimulgiformes; family Steatornithidae; genus Steatornis; species Steatornis caripensis. The sequence continues at coordinate 378,572 of VZSC01016179.1, read as the reverse complement.
GGGTGCATTTGAAAAACTTTTAAGTCACTTGTGCAAAAACTTGTGTGATGGCCGTCACCTTCGAGATGTGCCAACAAAAGGAGTATCCTTAACTGATGGTGCTTAATGAATGTATGTGTGCATGTGCGTTCTACCTACTTGGGACTTATAATGTGCCTTCCAAAAAAAAAAAAAAACCCCAGTCCCTCAATTTGTGAGAATGCTGAACATTCGTGCGCTCCCATAATTAATGTTAGAAGTTCATTTAATGGGGGTGATTGTTAAAATGAGTCTAACAGCAGTTTTACCGTTTGTTCTGTTTTTCAGCCAATTCAGGATTTAGCAAGCAGTCCACCAGAGAGCTCATTCCAGAAACTGGCACCCAGTGAACATAGGTACACCTTATTGAGGGAAAAAGATGAACTTTAAAAACTTGAAATAATCTTGCAAGCCTTTCAGACAGCAGCATTGACTTCTGTGTGGTGGAAAATAGTAAACCTATATTTTCATAATTCTATGTGTATTTTTATTTTGAATAAACTGAAAAAATAATTTTTTTTTTCTCCCCAGGCTTGTAAATACATTTGTTTGGTGGGTCATTCTGTATAGCATCTTCCAAACAGTACGTTCCTAATGCTGTAGTAAAGTATCAGAGACCCATCCAGACTCTCGGTCTAACTCATGTTCTGTAAAACTTTTATAATCCAAATGAAGGTATCCTTGCCAGAGACATGCTGTTAACTTGCACTATCCCATTAAATAGGACTTCTGGGTTGTTTTCTGTGTAACCTTGGTATATGTGCTTTTTGTTCTTCATGTGAACAGCTATCCTGGTAATCTATTTCTTTGTCACATTTTTCCCAAACTCAAGAGGGTCTTCTATTCTGGATACTTGGGAGGGGAATAAATTAAAGTTTTACAGAACCTCGTGTGGTGCTTTACTGGGTGTAAATGTTTAAGCGATTAAACAATTCTGACTTTTAAAATACCAAGTGAGGAAAGGAAAAGTTTTAATGATAATGTACTTTGACTGAAAGGGCTGTATTGACCTGCTCCAATTTCCTGGAATTATTGTTATATTATCCACATGGTTGTGTTAAAAGGACATGAGTGTTGGGAACCGTTCCAAGTAGGGAGAGGACATGGGGTAGACCGTCATCTTAGTTTTGCTGGTCTTAAACTAATCTCTGTATGTATGTGTCACCATTAGTCTTTTTTTTTTTTCTCCCCCTCCCTCTCCTTTTGAGTCCCTGCCTTCCTGGCAGACATCTACTCTGAGCAACCGTTGCAAATTTTGTTACTCTCTTTGTCTGGTTTGTGCCTTATTTATTGCATATTCTTTGAATTTTGCAGAAACAATTACTGTTTTCCTTGTGGGATTTTCTGTTGTGCATTAATACCAGAATACAGGCTTTTCTCAATGAATCTTCAAGCTGCTTGGTGAGATGAACACATAGAAACTGTAAGATGGAAAAGTATCTGTTAATTTGGAGTGTATTGCTGGAGACGGGTTAGTATTAGATTTGCACAGTGCACTTACTAGAAAGAATCTAGGTCCGTGACTTGGGCCCCCAAGGTTTAGCGTCCTTAGAAGCAAGCTTGTTCTTTCAGTAGGTGGACCACTGGGTTCATGTTGACTTCAGTGAGTGCCCCAACTTCTGCACTTCACAGTTCAGGCTTCCTTTTGCCTCCCAGCTAGATGCCTCCTACTCAGTTACTGACAGATGACTAACATGGTCCGGAGCAGCTGTGGCAAAAACTGATCCCAAGAGAGGCTGCTGAACCAAGCCCCTGCAGCAACAGGCACATGAGCTTTCTAGGGGGCGATTCTGAGGAGGGACTTGCTGGTACCAACCAACACTAAGCTACAGCTGAGCAGTACAGAATTGGTAGCGAAGAACATAACAAGATTTCGTTTACAAGCATACTTTTTTGTCTGTTTTGTGAATCCGCATTTCGGAGAGCAAATTAAGTGCCTGAAAGCCAGATCATCTTTTCCTGTCCCACTCTCCCATCTCATGCCAAACCAAACACTTCTGGCAGCTGAGTCATGCCACCTTCCAGTTGGACTCCAAAGATCTGACCAGGGTATGGTTTTAAGGCTGCCACTTGTTATCTGCAGGTGGTGCTACAGAACTTCTGGAGCTGTTCAGGCACCTGGAATTTTAGTAATTTCCTGCATGGTGCCTAAAGTACTCATCTTACTCCTTTGGGGTTCCTATTTTTCCTTGGGATTCTTATTTATAAATGCTGTTTGGTAGAAGATGTCTGAACTCTTTCTGGAAAGAGATGCTACCTCATCACGCTCCCAACAGGCCAGTGGCTGGTGCTTTCAGCTAGGAAGTGAAAGAGATGAACCCCCTCCACCACTCCTTCATCCAAGTTTCCGTTTCTGAGTCAGGACTTGACTTCATCCCAGAGCTTTGGGATCCCAGCACTAGGTAGACAATTAGGTTGAACAGTTTTCCCACAGTTCTGCACTCAAGTCATTTCATTGTGTATTCACTGGAGGTTGGGCAGGTAAAGTCTAGGTATGCCTAACATGATGTTGAGTATCACATAAGCTTCTGAAGTAGCTGATGAAATAGAGAATTTGCCCAGAAAGAGCAAGGGATGGACAAAATGCGAGATGTATTTCAAATTGAGCCCTTCAATTCTGGTCATTACATCAACGGTTTTAACAGTTCTAACTGTTCAACTAACGACTGCCTTTACCGTTTCTCAAGGCTTTCATAGGAAGTTGTCAAATAAGATTAGTGTTACCCCCGGATGGAACAAAACGATTTCAAACTCTCTTTTTAACTGAACTTACGGAGTCAATTTCTGAGCTAGCATAGGTGTATGAACTGCTAGATGCATGCACCATTTTTAGGAACTTGTGTTAGTTTCACTCAATGTAAATATTTCAATAGCTGAAGCACGTGTTTGGTAACTCAACTCAGGATTCTTAAATCTTGGTAATGCAATTACTTTAATAATATGCAATTTCTGAGGGATTAATCTTTTAGATGCTGAAAGGAAATAAACCCCGAAGTTCTCAATAACTGTTAGAACCGGTCTCATAGGCAAAACCTTTTATTTGGTCTGAAAGAATTATGTATATCTTACATTTCTTCTGACTAACCTCCCTAGCACTTGAAAGGCTAGTTTGGTCACTCAGATGCCCATGTTTCTTCACATATGTAAATAACCCATCTATTTAAAAAAAAACATAGCTTAAATAATAGTCTCCCACATTTAGTGTGTACACAATGTTTTGAAATTGCTTCCTTAAAGAGGCAAGGAGGAAGAACAGTTTTTATGCTGGATGTCTCACAAAATGAGTGCGTACCAAGCTGAATTTGTATAAGCCGTGTTGTATGAATTTAGATTGTCCTGGCATTAGTCCAGCTTGGAGGGAGAGGAGTCCGCCATGTTGCTGACATGGCTGCTGTCATTTAAATGTAAGACGCCTAAAGCATACAGTAGGAAAGCAGACGTAGCTTTTTAAAACTGTAAAAAGAATCAACCACAGTGCTGATTAAGAACACTTTTTGTCTTAGTTTTGTCCTTGAAATGTAGAAATGTACATATCAAAGGAACGAACAGCCTTAGTGTGAAGCTGTTACAAGTTCATTAAATGTGTTTACATCCAAAGTAGATGCATTTACAGAAAAGCGCTTTTTGCCTGACAGGAGCAAATGAGCTGAATTACGTGGATCATGTTTTCCACTCCAGCTGATTTTACAGATGTAGGCACTGTGGCTTTAACACACGCAGTTTTGACAATGTTTGCGATTACTCGTGAAAACTGTTCTCACACGCGTTGCTTCCCTGAGCCTCAGACCTACTTACAATAGACACGATGCTCTGAGTGATAGCAATTTCAATCGTATTTTAAAAGTAATAAGGAAGAACTGTTCAGAAAAAGATATTTGTGCTGTACCTAACAGTTGCTTACAGTGTCTCTAGGCACAAAAACCTATCATCCATCATTAGTAGACAGTTATTTCCAAGGATGATATCAAAGTACTAGTTAAGAAAAGGGAGCTCTCTCTGTAGTATGCTTCCTATACCGTGTTCCCTGCTCACGAGCCTTAACACGGAACACTGACTTCATTGTTCATCTAGCAAAACTGAACTCCAGCAGAGCTCAGGATGAACTGAACAATTTAAAAACCTTAAAAAACAGCCTCCCAACCTCACTTGCCGTTCCCCCAAACAGTAGCAGCAATAGTGTGGGAAATGTCCTGGAAGGATGGAGGTAGGACCATGTGCTGAGCAGTAGATTATGTGAAAATAGTACTATTATGTGACAGTAACAACATGTTAACACTCCCATATTTAACAACGGAAGTTTCAGAAGCAACAGGCTTCTTAAGCAGCAAAATAAGGATGGTAAGAACAGGCATCTGCTATAAAAAGCTAGCAACACCCACAGCGTGGGTGGGAGCAGAAGGTTCAGAGCTGAGCAGTATGCAGGAGGTGCGCAGCTCACCTGAGCAAGCAGAGTTTGCTTACCGCAAACAGACCAGGCTGCCGTTTTCAGAACAGTCCCCTGATCTGGGGCTGTCAGCTGACACTGGCACCTTTCACAGGGTCACTCGCTGGCCTCACTGCTTCACTGTCCTTTGACCTGGGATCCAATGCCACCCTTGAGGGATAAAAACGCTTCCTCCTAGGGAAGCCACTGAGCTCTCCCCCTACAGCGCTGTTGGTGGCGAGATGAGAAGCAAGGGCAACATCTAGCAGTGAGGGCTGCTTAAGCAAGCCGAGGCCAGAATGCCAGAGCTTGTCACTTCACCCTGCACGGTGTTCTCAGGACAAGCCAAGTTGTTGAAAACCCATGGAAAATTATTTTTCTCCAGTAGCAGTCCTGCAGGGTTGCTGCTTAGACTGTTTAATTCTTAACTAGACTTTGAAGAAGATTAGGCGTTTACATTTTTTTTAAAAAAGTTCCCAGAAAAGGGGAAAAGCTGCTTATGATGCCAATCCGTTTTGGCTGATGGGGGCAGATGGGGGATGTACATGAGGCTGGGTTTTGGTTTTTTTTCCATATTGCTCACCCAACATTTTCACCTTTTCGTATGGCAGCTAACACTTCCTCATGCGTTACTGAACAGGCATAGCCAGTCAAGTCCTGGGGGTATACACAGGAGGAGTCTGGACAGCCAGGTAAACGGAAGTGAGTTTAAAGTACTATGACCACAAAAGCTAGATGGAGCTTGTTTCCTTTGCTTTGGAGCACTATAATAAAAGCTCCAGCTTCTGGGTGGCATTCATGGGAAAGCGCTAGGGTTTTCCAAATACCTCTCCTTGTATTGTCTGCAAGACACTGTGCAAATTTGGCATGAAGCACCTGTCACCCATCATTACAGCTGTGCTTACCTAAGAATTTTATAATTAAAAGTTATCCATATAATTTTCAAAGAACTAATGTCACTTGCCACATCTGAAAAGAGAAATTCTGACATTACCGTTTCACACCTCCCCAGTAACAGTACTGTTGTCAAAAGTCACACAACTCAGCCTTGTATTTAAAGCATGAGGCTGCAAGTCTGTCATTAGCGTGGCTACTACACTTCTCTGTTCCTAGTCATAATGAATCTATACTTCAGCTGGATTTTTTGGCACTTTGGCGAGAAAGCTCTGGACAGCTGGAAGAGACCTGCTCAATCATTTTCTGTTTTCTTCTTTGTATCAGTTTTCCACCTGTGAAACCCAAAATCCCGCCACCAAGTGCAGCTGCAATTCCTGCCACTTTGAAGCCTGCAAGGAGACCAATAGGACCCCCCACCACTCCACCAATGACTGCACCTGCCACAGGCAGAGCTGCCAGCTTGTATTTTGCAGCCTGTAAAGAGAAAAAAAAAAGAGTTAGAATACTTGCCTGTGGTGATGTGCATTTTCCCCTCATTGCTCTTGGCAATGGCTTGAATGCTCAGTGGTAAATAAACTTTACAAACTATTATTTAAAAAAAAGATTACCTACTATCCAGTATGTATGACAGAACGTACCAAAAACAATTAAAAATTGAGCTATCATATGTACGCAGTTGTGAACCAGGTCCTTTTACGTGCTACTGCCTGATTACATACACTATTTGTTACCTCGTCTGCATCATTAAATCAAATGAGAAACTAAGAAAATGCTCAGACCTTTCAGTAACGTGCCCAAATCTAGGTTTGTGGCTTATTAGCAACTATCGTTGACATCTTCATAGAACAGGATTGAAACGGCATGTTAGCATCAACCTGTTGTTTTATGCTTATTTGATTCTTGTGAGGCAATCGATGAATGCTCTTGTCTTTGCAGGTAAACCAACATAGCATCAGAATAGCATAAAAATAGCAAAAAAAACACCAAACCTGTATTTCCTAGTAGCCTGGATGTGATAGAAAATCACAAGAGAGATGATTGATTATTTTTTTTCCCTACTACCTGTGGGTCATTTCTTCCTTATTTCCTTAATTGCTGGCTCCCTCAGCATTAAAGACGGCAGATCAATTGGGTTAATACAGAGGGCTGCTGGGAGGCAGAGTACCATTGATTCACCAGCAGGAGCAGATCCCTACCTTCCCCAAGTTTTTGGTTCCCTCTTCAACATTCACAGCAGCACTGTTGACATGGTCTTCAATCCTGTCAATCTTCTCCTGCTGAGACTAGATGCAAAGGAATTATGAGTGAGGTAACCTGCTGGGAAGCAGCAGTGAGCCAATACACACCATTTTAATGCCTGTAATCAGGGCCCCACAGCCACTTTCATCTGCTACACACTGCAGCCGTGCAGCCTTAATGGTGGTTCATTAATAGCATCTGATAAACTACAAACTTACTTTAAAAAATTCTTAACTATTAAGTAATAGTATGGTGTGGGTATTATACAGTGTGTTGCTGCAGTCAGAGAAAATGCAAAACACATGATTTCTAAATATTTTCTATGAATAGATGAACTTGCGTTCCAAAGGGAAAAATAATCCAGACTAGCCTTTTTGTTTCCTGCTGAGTTTCACGTTCAAAAAAAATTCTATAAAGAGCATTTATAAGATCAGTAGCAACTCCAACACACGAAACTGCACCAAGAAATCTAAACAGAAGTGTTTAATCGTGACATTATAAAACACTGACTTAACTTTACAAACGGAGTAGTGACAGTACTGAAAATATCCTTGATGTTGCTCTGTATTTTACCATCTGATTTTACAAAAATGTTCCATCCTTTCTCCAAGTGCAGTCAGATTCCCCTGCAGTCTCTCTCAGAGGACACTGGAGCAGAACATAAAGGGGTTTGTGGGTTGGTTTGTTCTTATTTTAATCTCAGCAGTACCCAGGCTGTTTTATGTCACAAATAATGAGATGTCTAACGCTCAGCTTAAAATAAAAGGCATCTGAACTTTTTTCCTCTTTCTAATACAGAAACTGCTGAATCCACCAGCTCTGGCATCTTTATCTACAATCCAATCCACACACTTTAGATACTTGCCGTTATATCTAATGATAGTTATGTATAAAATCCAGAAAGTCCTGGGAACAGGAGCTCCCCTTTTTAGCTAAAGCTGCTAACATTTAGTCTACTGAATAAAAACATTTGCAGTCCCTCTCCAGCCTAATGAATCTTAAGTCTATTTTTTTTTTTTTTGGTAATGTGAAGCAGCACGTATTCAGCAGGAAGGATAAAAGCTTTTTTATCTACCCCAATAACTCAACAGCAAGGAGATTAAAGAACTCTCCTAGGAGATGAGAATTGTGGATTTAAATTCCCTGTGGCACAGGAAGAACTAAGCATTGGGAACTGAGTGTGGATGATGAAGATGCACAACCTTTTGGCAGCTACATTTGTGAGAGCAGAGAAAGGGCAGGATAAAGGTGAGGGAAACTTCAAATTTTTCTAGTACTGATTAAGTGAGAAAAAGTACCCGAGAAACACCCACCCTGTGCAGTGAAGGCTATCGTCACCAACACGATTAGAAATTGTAAAAATGAATGGGACCTGGGCAGAAGTCTGCAGTCAACACTGGAGAGCTTCTACTGAGGTTCAGCTTGTGGCCAAGGGCACTGGCTAGAGCATCAGTAGTTGCTCTGGTGACAAGAACTTAGGAACAATTACCAGCACTAGTGCTCAAACAGAAGACTACTGCCTCCTCAAAAAATTACCTTGACAGAGCCTGAATCGACAAGAGAGCCCCAAAGATACTTGTAGCAATGAGGCACTGATGTAGGGAAGGAAGAGCTGTTAGTTTTCTAACCAGATGGGGCAGCTGAGCAGTCACACCAACGCTTTTGAACATCCCTCCTCTGTTGGCACTTGAAAATCAAGACAAAACCTTCCACCTTGCTGCTAGACAATTTGATGTAAACATTACACGCATCACCTATGACTTTGGAAAGTACCTAATGTACAAGCTTTGAAACTATAGGTGTATTTACCATAGGTCCCAAGTAGCAAAGACAGCACCTTCGCGCAGGCATCTCAGCTCACTGTGGGAAAACTGCTCTGCCTCTACTCAGTGGCTGGCATTTTCCTGAAGTTCCTTACAGTGACTAGAATTTTCTAGTCTGTCTTGAATACTAGACTGAATAAATTCAGTTAATGTTATTCTGCTTTTCTGTCACTTTGATCAAGTGATACTAGCTCAGTCTGAGTTCAGATTATGGGCAGAAGTATTGCTCGTCTTTTTCCCCCCCAACTAGGAGTCACCCATTCGCTCTCTTTTTGTACAAGACTATCTAGGATAGAATGGAGAATTAATACTTACGCTGACTAACAGAGAAAAATCAGTCACCAACTGGCTAAGCTGAATCAAGTCCTACAAATAAAAAACAAATGTTACTTTGTAATAGTTGCTAAAACCAAGAGCACCACCATGGCAGAAAGGGAGTTCCAACATACCTCTTCTAAAGTTTCCCAGGACTCAGCTGCATTTTCTTCCTGAGGTATTTCGGGAAGGCGGGAGTAGATGTGGATTAAACTTTGGGAGCTGTCCTTCACTTCAGTGTTATATAAAGTTTCTGAATGGAAAACATGATGTTTATAAATAAATGCACTGGATCAGAACACAGGTGATGCACAAAGTTTCTTGCTCTTAACGTTTCTCAATGATTCGTTTCTATCAGCAACCCTTCACAATCAGTTCTGAGAATGACATTAAATTATACTCCTGAATTCAAGGTCAGTTAATTAATTTTGTATCAACGGAGCTAAGAAAACAGCTTGGGACAAAAACTTTTCAATTACATATGATGCATAAAAACACTGCGCTTCCAAAAATGAACAGACAGTTACTCATTTTAAGATTGATTGTTATGCTACCGGTTTGATTTTCAGCCATTTGGGACTAAAAGAAGCTGGAGGAAAAAGCTTTCACAGTAAAGCAGTGAACACCAAGTAACGCACTGGCCAGCGTTCAGTGCTGGATCCAGTTGGGGAGCGGTACTGTGAGGATGACAAACATTTGCAGCTCAGTGGTGTAAAGGAGATGATACTCTCAAGTGTCTTCCTTTCTAAATCACCTGGATTGAATGCAGAAGACATTAGGACAAAGTACAGTGGAAAAAATGGGGAATGGGAGACAGCGAGGTGGTGTGGGGGAGAGCAGATACAACAGGCAGACACACGCATACCTCCTCCAGTGAAAGAGCCCAGTCTTGAGCCACTATGGATGTAATGGACATGACATGTGCATAATTACAGACAAGTAATTAAGTGGTAATAACAGTAACAAAGAAGTTTGGCTTATCATAGCAAGGATTAAGGAATAGCTTGAGAGCATGAAAGGCAGACTGGAGAACGTATGTATCTGAACACAGCGCAAAGGTCGTGTTAATTTAGACAACTTCAGTTTCTGAAGGAAGATAGTTATTTCGGTAGGACACTGATGTTTCCTTCCTTGGGAGGGCAGTATCAAGGGAAGGCTTAATATGGGGAAGACTGGTTAGGTATTAAAGTGTAAATGCATTAAAATCTTTACAAACGACGACTGTGCCAAGGTACTATAATAATGCTATGTAACTGTTACTACAATGGATACGAACAACGGAAAAGAAATAAAAATAATCATTCAATAAAAAGTCAGTAATAGTGCATGCTTACTCGTGGAATTAATTTAAGGTAAAATAAAAATGATTCATTTCATAACATTTGTCCTCTAAACATTTTTATGCCTGTATCTCAAAATACATTAAGGACCCGATCTTCCTACTCTCTGATCAACAGAAGTCCAACATCAGTGAAGCTGATACTAAGCAAGCCGAGTAGCAGATTAACAAGGACGAAGTAAGCAATCTGGGGTTTTATTTTGGGCTTGGTTTTCTTTCTGATTATTTCTACCCCTTCTCCTTTAAGAATCCAGGCATAGAAGGCACTTCACCTTCTACAATCATCACCTGTTCTTCCAGAACATATTTTTGGTCTACAGCATCAGATTAATTAATGTTATATGCTCAATTCTGAAGCATTCCTTTTCCCTTTTCATTATAATTAATAGTATATCCAAATGTGTCCATTTCTGAGTAAACTAATTCTGCTACATATTCTGACATTTAACATTGGTTTTGAGTATTTTATTCCATTTCAATCCTTCACAATTCTTATTTCAAAATCAAGATTCTTCTGCCAAGGAAAGCGTGCTCTTCCCTAATCAGCCACACGCATGCTAAGTTGGTTGAAATGAAAATATTCGTAATTCAAAAGCAAAAAAAACTCACTAAGCAAAACTGCCTCCTCCCAAATTACGTTCCCTATTCTGCTCTGTCCGTAACGATCTATGCTGACCTATTGTAGAAAATCACATCCTTCAACATGCACAGATGATACCGAAGTTTTGCATGACATACATTCAAGAGAACTTAAAATTGTAAGTAGTTTTACACTGTTACCATTTTCTAATAACTAAAAACTAGTGGGAAAAAAATACCCCAAGAGAATTCTTTACTCACTTCAAAAAACTAAAGAATAGGAAGGGTAAGAGAAGGTGAAGTCACTTTTGGGCTGAAAGTATGAGTAAGAAATTTATATTCACTAGTTCATGTTTTATCAAGTCTAACCAATTTTAATAGAACCGAGAATGGAAGTGGCTCCCATCAGTTCACTTACAGCATCCCCACAGAAATGCAGTAATACAAAACACGCCTGCAGATTTCATAGAACAGCTTTGCACCTCATTACACTGAAGATAAAAATCTGAGGCTTTGGAAGATTCAATACGTTGGTTAAAAGATTTTAGTAATTTTAAGAGTGGAGTCTCACCTTTTGTTAATATTTGTTCAAAATGCAATTAAATTCCATTTCTATTGGACCTGAGCTGAGGATGGTGAAGGGGGGAAGGGACGACACCATTTCACTGAGTGCCTTCTAAATGGGCGATTTGAATTTGTAAACTCCTTCCTCCTCTACCAGATGGGAAGCAACATGCTGCAAAGAATGGGCATACTGAAGCTCCTTTGATTAAGATCAGCAGCCAAGATTTGCTTTCAGGACTGCAGCCTCTAAGCACAAAAGGACAGGCAATACATTGCATCTGTGTTAGCAATTCAACAGAGCTGCTTTCACAGTCGGGCAAACTTGAAAAAAATATGTGTTTAATTGTATTTAGTTGTCTGCCTGCCTGTATGCTTCGCTTTAAATGCGGTGAATTATTTCCGTATTCTTGAGCAGACTTGCAGGAACGTGTCATTCCAGTAAAATTTTTCTGTTCTTCTTATCCCAATCTTTCTGATCAGTTTCTTGTCTTTCTGAAGAGCAGTTATGCTCAATGTCCTCCATGCTTTAAAGGTATTTTAGATTAAAAAAGCAGTCCTGTTCTCTGAAATTGAACTCTGGTTCCCATTTACCACCTATACCGCTGTTAGAAAAGCAATAAGCCAGGACAAGGCCGTTCCAATGAAATACCAGAATGTATCGAGGACAGCCGTACGTAGAAAGGTACCAAAAGAAGAGAGATTTTAAATTTAATCCTGATCGTAACAAAGAAGAGCTCCCAAAGAGCCTGAAAGTAATGGCTAATATGGATGAAGGGGATCACTGAATACCAGAGTTCACTATTCTAAAACTCAGAGTAAGAGACTAAAGACAATGAGCTCCCTTGAAAAAGAGATACCAACAAATTCGGCAAACTGATTAACAGAAATTATGGGGAAGAAGAACCTAAAGCATAAAGGACTGCAGAAGAGCTGGCAGACACTAATAAAATAGGCTATACTGAAGATAACAGCAAATTGTCCTGATGCAGAGGGAAATGGTTATGGCTTCAGCAAGAGCTCTTCAATGCCCTGGGTATCAAGAATTTGACACACCATTAAGACGAGTCCAAGGAATAATAATATAAGCATGGCAAGTTAGTACCAGAAAGACTAAGACCCAAATAAATTGCAGCTACCAAGGGGCTTAAATGGTAGCAAGAAAGTTTTTACGAATGCTACTGAAGTTAGAGGAAGACTAAGTGTAAGTGCAGTGCCAGGTAAAGAAAGAAAGTAACAGAGAAAGATGAAGTCAGTCTTGCTACAAAAAGGCAGCTGTAATCAGATACTGATGCAATTAATCTAAACAAGAAAAGAAGACAAAGATAGGCTGAAACATAAAAAGAACAGGGTAAAAATATTCAGATGAGCTAGAGGTGTTCCAGTCCGGAGGGTTTGATGAGATTAACTCTAGAATATTTCAAGAAACAGCCTCTGAAAGTTCAAGCATATTTCTGAGAACTTGTGGAGAGGAGTAAGGGGGTCCCAGAGGACTGCAAGAGTACAGACGCAGTTATTATATTCTTTTGTGGGAGAGGAAGGAGGACGCAGCAAATAGCCAGACTTTCAAACCCACAAAGATATTAGGACAAACTACTGAACAATCAGCTAAAACATGCTGATGATATGAAGCTGGGGGGAGCGGCTGACTCACCGGAAGGCTGTGCTGCCATTCAGTGTGACCTGGACAGGCTGGAGAGTTGGGCGGAGAGGAATCTCATGAAGTTCAACAAGGGCAAGTGTAGGGTCTTGCACCTGGGGAGGAACAACCCCATGTGCCAGTACAGGCTGGGGGTTGACTTGCTGGAGAGCAGCTCTGCAGAGAAGGACCTGGGAGTGCTGGTGGACAACAGGCTCACCATGAGCCAGCAGTGTGCCCTTGCGGCCAGGAAGGCCAATGGCATCCTGGGGTGCATTAAGAAGAGTGTGGCCAGCAGGTCGAGG
>VZSC01016179.1:351771-364998 GCA_013398225.1 Steatornis caripensis | reverse complement strand
ACAGGACAAGGGGCAATGGGCACAAACTGGAGCACAGGCAGTTCCACCTGAACATGAGGAGGAACTTCTTTACTGTGAGGGTGACAGAGCCCTGGAACAGGCTGCCCAGGGAGGCTGTGGAGTCTCCTTCTCTGGAGATATTCAAAACCCGCCTGGATGCATTCCTGTGCAACCTGCTCTAGGCTAACCTGCTTTAGCAGGGGGGTTGGACTAGATGATCTCTAGAGGTCCCTTCCAACCCCTACCATTCTATGATTCTGTGATGCTATGTTTAAGGTGTTGAAAAAGTCAAGATTCATATGTCAAAAGCCAATGCAGTCTTTTTTATTGGTCTGTTAAGAAGACAGCAATTTTTTACGGTGAGGGTGGTGAGACCCTGGAACAGGTTGCCCAGAGAAGTCGTGGATGCCCCCTCCCTGGAAGTGTTCAAGGCCAGGTTGGATGGGGCTTTGAGCAACCTGGTCTAGTGGAAGGTGTCCCTGCCCCTGGAAGGGGGTTGGAACTGGGTGATCTTTAAGGTCCCTTCCAACTCAAACCTTTCTATGGTTCTATATTTGATATATCTTGACGTTCATAAGGCTTTCTGATACTACTGCGCATGACATTCTCGCAAGCAAGCCCTGTCTTCAAATCTACTCGTTTTCTCCCTCTTTAACCATTAGACTCGCTAGCTTGTTAATGACACTTGAAAGAGTTCTTGTAGTTCTTTATACAGCAACAAGAAGAGTCAGAAATCGAATTTGATGGCAGGTTCTTCTACAATGCCATTGACTGAGAACAGTCTTTCAATTTTAAGACACATGAAGTTTTCAAACAATTTTAAACAATACTGCTACTGCAGCAATCAAACTATTTACTGTTATGTGGAAGGATTTAATCCTGACCTAACCAATTTTCTCACAGATCATTACCAGAGAACACTAGCCAGTACACCAAGGCATAATAAGGGCTTCCCCTGAAGACAGCATGGTAGAACAAGGAATGAAAGACATTTTGTACAGAAAGGAGGGAAAACCAGCAAACGTGTCTGACTCATAGCATCCTACAGTGTGTTTTCAAAATCTTTTATTTAAATGGATTTATAATGTGTTCTGCTTTCTTGTCAGTTACCGAGATAAAATGCTACAGGAAGAGATGTTCTCCTTTACATAGATACTTGCTCCTCTTTTCCAAGTATTTCAGCAGAGGTATATTATAATGTCTGTCACATAAACATTGTTTTCTTCTTGATGTTGCAAAGACTAATTCAATGAAAATGGCCTAAATGATTACTCGCACACGATCAAGTGATTTGCAGGGTGGAAAAAAGAAGCTAAGCTACTGTAAAACATAAATGTAAGCATTCTTCTTCCTATGAACAGCCTTTTATTTCAAGATCCAAGGCTACAGGATCTTTCTCATGGAAGGTCCCAGCTATTTAATTTCTTAAGATACTTAATTAGAGCATTCTCCACTTATCAAAACTCAGTCACTGGTCATGAGAAAAGTGTGGTGTAGGGAAATAAATCCACTTCTTGATTAACAATTATTACTCAACTGAAATCTCATTTGTTTACTTCATTTATATCTGGTCAGAGAAACTGGGGAGTGGGTACAACAATATAGATATAACAGATACAGAAGTGAAATTCCACTACCTCCTCCTACAGTTGCAGATCTGGTTAAAGCGGTATCCTCCTGTCCTTCGAGTTGTCTTTTAAGTTCTTCCGCAGATTCAGAATGGAGCTGCAGGAAGTCTTTTATGGCAAATGAAGCTTCCTCTTTAACAGGATTTATCATTCTCTGTAGAACTGGGATGTCTTCCTGACGGACTCGCAAACAGAGTTTCTCCATCTCTCTCATATTGGCACGGAGTTGCTGTAACAGTTTTAACAGTTATTTTCTAGCTTACTGCGTAAGAGCATCAGACACCTTCGGTGGTTGAAAAACAACTATCATCTTTATTATCTTTAAATAATCAGAAAAACCACCATTTCTAAGTTCTAATAAACCAAGACAAAAAAAAACCCCTCAAAAGCCCCTGCTTTCAAGCAATCCCTATGTTCCAGGTCACCTCTCCTCTACGTGCTTTTTCTTTTTGAGACTGCGTTGTTTGACTGCAGCCGGTTCGCCTGTCAAAAATGCCCCCGATGGCTGTAAAAGCCTGTGCTTCCGATAACGCAGTGAATCCTTCCTTTGAACCCATCCTGGGTCTCCCAGACTCTGTTATGTTGTGCCCCAGTGCTATTCCTTGGTCTTTTTATACTGCTCCTACACAAGAGTCACCCCATCAAAAACACAGTGCTGTGCAGAGAAGGGGCTTGTCCTCACTTAAGCAGCTCAACCTAGAGATGATCCCTTCTGAGTAAATGACCCACCTCCTACTCTTCCTAAGGCGGACGGCAGTCCTGCAGCCAACAGTGATAACGGAGCGAGTCAGCCATTTAGTCGCCTCCACCAGAGCTCAGAGCTGTCCACAGAGGAACCATCGGTACGGCTAAGCGCTTCTTACTCGGAGGTGCCCAGTGGCACCTCATAACCAGCTCGCCAAGTCCATTGTATTTTTAGTATTTGCTTTTGCTTGTGAGTTCACTGAGTTCTCCATCTCTAAAAAAAATAAATGGGGGCGGCATGTCCCAATGGAGCAGTCCCTAAACAGTGCGGCGACGCATCACCCGGACATACTGCTGAGTCTTTTTGGACGTGGCCTACTTTCCATAGGGGAAATTAAGCCTTCTGCCCCAGGGGAGTAAGAACCAAAGATCAAGGAAGAGATGACACCTCCTATCTTCTCTGGTGAACTAATTTATCCATAGCACCAGCCAAATGCAAAACAAAGGAGAAATATTTTTGAAGCCATCCACATCAATATTTTGATTTTCTTGCTGTCAATTTTATACTTTATCTACTTCTCCAACTAAAGAAGTCAGTTTGTTTTATTTTGGGTTTCATTTAAAGTATGTAGCTAATTAATTCACTATGTAATTACTGAATCTATTTCGGTGTCTGTGATCGATTTAGTCCTTTGCCAAACTATTTACACAGGTTGCAACAAGTTAAAATAATATCCAAATCAAATAAGTGACTGCTTCTCAAAATTTGCTTATTTTTATAATAAGCAACTGTGGTGATTAGAGCACTTCAAGATACAATCATTCGCAACCCCCAACAAACCCAAAACTGTAACTTTAATTTTGTAAAGACAACTTCAGGGACAAAGGAGAAGGAATTTTTTTTTCAACATTTACATTCTTTTTTTCAGAAGAAAGACCAATATATTTGTTTGATTGGAATATCAAATAAAATACAGAAATATTTCTTTAGTTACAAGAGTTTGGAGAAGATACAAACTATTCGCAACTAGCAAGAAGAGTCTGTTTGCAGACATCTCCTGTGAGATGAATTTCTGTCTACAGCAAGAACAGAGGGGTTTTTTACTGCCTAGGCTTTTAAAATCTAAAAATACATGCAACTTTTCTTTTTCTACAAATGAAAAGAAGAAATTTATAGTTTAAATTATAACACTCATTGTTTGAGGGCAGAGTTTTTATCTAATTATAAAAAAAGTAAGGCTGTAATAAAAATAAAATTCATTGCATGACATTATAAGACGATATAATAAATTACATCATTTATTGCACTATTTACCAATTGTTTTGAATATTCTTCTCACAGCAGAACAAGAGAGAATGGATTAACACCAGTGAGTGGTTAGAAAAAGAAAGGTTTTCTTCAGGAATACAAACCAGGTACAGGTAATGCCTTAGAAAGGCAATACTGCTTACCAGGAAAAGTAGGATCTAGGTGGAACTTAATTTTATTTACATACACTAGTAGAAGTATTTTTTTTTAACATGTACGGAAAAAAAAGCGGAAATATAATTAGAGAAGAAGGAACTTAATTCAGCAACAACTTGAAGTAACACTGCGTGAGCCATATTAGGCAACCAAAGAGAGAACTATTGATTCGTAAAAATCATTTGTCAAATTACTAAGAGTATATTCTATTGTATGCTTAAATTAAGAGTACTACTAACCAACATAGACTGCATTATTCAAGGCTAACCCCAGGTAAAAACACTGATTAACAATTAAAAAAATGGAGATACCAAAAATAACTTTATAAGATACTGAGCTGAATTAGAAACATGGTACCCAATAATTTTCCTCATACATTTCTCATCTTAATCTGCCTTGCTCTTCCTGTTATTTTCCTCCCACGGTCTGCCCATAAGCACTGAAAAAGGGAGAATTTCATCACTGTCATAGTCCAGCACGTGCCAAAATTACTGGTTTATAAAATATTGGAATTTCTTTTAAAAGACAAAATGGGACTATGTAGACGCAACATTTAATTACCAATTTTGTGAGAATTATATGCAGGGGACCAAGTGAAGTTGATCCTGCTGTTTTGTTTCAGGAAACAACACTATTATTATCCTGCCTTTGGCCATAATGGAGACAAAAAACGATACGACAAACAAAAACGTGTTGTGAAACAGTGAGAATAGTGAGTTTGGGATGAGCTAACAATGCTTCCAAAGCAGTTTCTTTAAAAGAAAAAAAAAAAAAAGAAAATTTCCCAGCTGAGTTTGAGTTGAAATGTAGCTCTGCTAGGGATTTGCACCGCTGCAGCTGGGGCAAATTACCAGTATACCCAGTGCAGGGGTATAATGAAGACGTGCTACTGTGCAGTGACCAACACAACCACCAATCTGCTGCTGGAGTTTTCAAAAATCCTGAACAGAATCTTGAAGAGATACCAACTATCCACCTTAAGGAATGGCTAGATCAGATCCTCGCTTTCACTGTTCATTATTAACTTGCTGATCAACGAGAAATATTTGTGAGAAAGAACATGGAGGAATCAGATGATGATATTTACCTATTTGGTGAAATTTAATTGTCGTACCTCTCCCTTTGTGGTTTTGGAGAGGACTCTTGTTCCATTTATTGTCAATTAAGCAGAAGCTAAACGGATTCAGCCTAGCACGAAAGCTAAGCCCCGCTGCGAGGAGACACGTCTTAGAGGCTCACCGGGGTGTAACATGATAAATGTTACGGATATGCAAATGACTGTGACTTCTTTTCATAACCATTTTAATGGGACAGAGTTTAATTTCTGGGTAGAGCATAAAAGTGTATCACCCTCTTCCCAACTGTTTCCACTTTTAAAACCAAGCTCACTCAGCGAGGAAGGAAATACAAAATCCTGTTTTCATTTACGGGAACTCCTGAATTTCGAACTCACCAAATTCATCCCAAAAGACACAGAATTTTCCTTTATAATATCTGTAATTTTGGTCTGCTAACTTTTCCAGAAGCAGTGTCTTTGTTTCAACTGGCTTTCTCAGAAAAACTGTAGGAAAATAAAGCTGGCAAATACCTTGGGAAGTGATCCCTTCAAAGCATGATCTGTGGTCCCTGTTTTATTTCTGACAGTTGTGTATCTAATCTGGTCCTAAAAGGTCTTCTTTATGAAGAGCTACAACCTCCTCGATACTATATTGCAAGAATCCATTATCCTAATCGCTACAGCATTTTCCTCACGTCTAACAGAAACCTCTCTTGCCTCAGTTTAAACCACGTATTCCCAAACCTCTCTGTGCAAACCAGAGAAAGACGAGCCCTGCCCTCTTTGCAAGCATCTTTTCCACGTTTGCAAACAGGCGAGCACGCCACCGTCGGGCCTTCTTTCAGCAAAAAACCTGATTGGTCAATCTTCCCAAATTAAGTCGTCTTTTCTCAAATGCTGACCATTTTCATTGCTCTCCCTGAACACTCCCTAATCAGTCCATAGCTTCCTTACAAGTGTGGTGCCCAAAGTGGACTAACTCTTCTGCCTGGCACCCTACTAATGCTGACCAAAGAGACTGTATGAGAGACCACGCTGACTGCTCTCCTGTTTATACACCCCGCTATGTCACCTGGCTTTTTTGTATCACTACCACGCTATTCGCTCACTTCTACCCTGTGTCCCTGAAGCCCGCTCCTGCAGCAGCGCTCCCCCAACAGCTTCCCATGCTGGACCTATACTGCCAACGACTGTCCGTGTCCACATCCAACAACACACTGATTTTTCAGGTCTTCTCTCAACACCATTACGAACTCTAATCCTGTCCTCTCCAGGACCAGAATCCCTTAGTCTCCCCCAGCTTTATGCTGTTTGCACGTGTTTGCTATGTAATGAAACTACTGTTAGTTACATAGCTACGATAACAGTGCTTTCATCCCCAGGTTTCAAAGGTTCACTGGTCTTCTTGAACAGATGCAGAACTGAGGCAGGGACACAAAGTTTGAGCCCAATTTTTCTAAAGTGTGCACAGACCTGGATGTAAGATCCATCGGGACGCTATAGTATGTGAATAGATATAACTGATTATTTCAGAAATGCAGATAAGAAGTGGCATGATTTTCACAAGTACTGTGAAAAATCTATTGACTCTATCAACACATCCAAAATGAAAAGAAACAGAAAAGTCACATATAATGAAGATGCACTGATTTTCCACTCTTTTAAAAATCTTTACAAATACATTCAATAAAAAATAAAGAATAAAATACAAATTTCTATCAGAAAGTAAAATAGAAAAGGAGAAAAATGAGCAAAAGGAAGGCTTCATTTAAAGTTGGTCTTTTTAAAATCACTGTTGCTGAAAACAACCATACACATCCGCCCGTTTAGCTTATCTTATTACTCAGCACACAGTTTTAAATAAGCAAGACAGGGAATGATAATAAGTATTTATTCTTCAGAATTATCTTTAAAAACACAAAGTATCTTCTCACATTCTGCTCCTCCCGAGTGGTTTACGAATGGGAGTTCCTCTACAGATGTCTTGGACATGTGATAAAAATGATAGACTCACTAAGGGATTCAGAAGTCTTAACAGCAATTTTCAGAAAACCAACAAACCTTACTTATACAAAAGAGTAAACATCCTTTGTTTTTTTCAGTGTTTGTTTTTCCGAGCATAATTTTGACTAATGGTGACAGCTGAATTTTCAAAGTAATGGAACTCTTCCCTCCATTCTGCATGTTGTTATTTTGTATTAAAAAGTAAATAGCACGTCCAAATAAACCCACCACGTTAAACCCTCTCAAACACAAATAACATTAAGAAAGTCTTGCAGTAGCTTCGCTGTGCAAACGCAATCTCGCCTTCACTTATTTTCTCTAGACTTTGCTCAAAGTAGTGTAATAAAGGATGAATGTTACAAATTTATTGGCACAGGTCAAAGAAAGTCTGAGTTTCAGGATATATTTACCCTACAGATGGCCATAGGCTGCAATAGCAAGCTGGTTTTACATGACCCTTCATTGATACCATAAACAATATCCTGCAGCTATAAAAACACTCATCTACCCTTCCCCTCGTGGTCTCCCAGTATATTTGCGTAGTATTCCAGAAAGATACTTAATTTGAAGACTACATAATTTTAAAAATGGCACAGAAGACACGAGCCATACAACTACGCTTTGAAGATTTATGCAAGGGAGCTGACTGAAAACCATCTTTTACTTGTAAACCATTTTCAGTTGAAACAGAAATCGTAAGTGAAAAAGAAAAAAAAAACTATTAACATTTTTCAAGTGGCTGTCCAGGCTAGAGCCACGCAGTGGAGAGACTACATCTGCCTAGGTGTGTTTGGCAGAACAGAGTCTCCTTTTGTGGGCTGGATGTAGACTAAAGCAGGATCATTCATCCACAGTATTTTTTCCTTTTTTGTTCAATGCCTTATATCCTCTCTAGTAACTGCAGCATTTTTCTACCTCCGACTATGAATATGATCATGGCAGCCCTTAGGTGTTACAACAAAATACTGCCACTTCACCGAAATTAACTTCAATCTTGCATTAACTAATTGCATGGTACAGTCAGCATATATGTGGGCAAAGCCTAGCAAAACCGCGTATTTATTCAGCCCCTAACACTTTAGGAAGCCCACAGACCATCCCTAAAAATGAAAATCTACAAGAGCACATTTGTGAAAACTAATACATGGTATGCAAGAGCTGTTTTCTCAGTATTTTTGGAAGGGTGCCCTATACAAAGATTCCCCCGGTTTCTCCACTTTCCTTTCCAGACGTTTTTAATGTGGCACCCAGTCTCCAGAAAGAAGACGCACACATTTATGCTCATCTATACTTCCATTATAATTTTGACCATCATTAAAAGTACAACAGAAGTAATTATTCTGGGTAAACTGGAAATTCAGAAAAATGGCTAATTATGTGCACATGGATTAAATGTAGAGTGGCTGCGCATATATTTGTCTAAAACCTGTGGCGGATGCCTTGGGTCAATATTGACTTAGGGATTCCTAATGTATTTTTACAACATCTAATTTTGAGAGCAAAGTGTGTGCTGCAGAGAACATTTGGTATCAAAATAATTAATCTGATTTCTTCACAAACAAACAGATCACAAGTCCATTGGTAAACACTGAAACAGCTTACAGCAAACACACTCTACATGTCATATAATTTATTATCAAGTACTCCAGACTCCTAACTATTTAATTAAAACAAAGAGCTAGTCTACTCTTCTTGCATGGACCCAAATACTTATTCTGCTCTCTGGGTATCCAAATGTGAACCACGCTAATGCATAACTTGTATCCAGATCTACAAGAAATACGCATTAAGTAAAATACAAGAAAATTTATTTTGGCTGAAAGTTAAAATGGCAGGCTTTAGGTTCAAGGCAAATATAAATGTTTCTAGAGATAAATACGAGGTTTTAGTACTGAAGCACTTAATGTATTTTAAAACATCATCTTCAACATGACTATTTTTTCTCTAACTATTGAAAGACTTTGTCTTGCCAAAAAAATGATACCGATAATAAAGAGTTCCAAGAGAAGCCTTTCCTACCCCTGATATGAAAATAGACTAGAGCACGGACATAAGCAAACACATGCTTACTACCTGTTGGTAGTACTAACCAGTACTAACCTGTTAGTAGTTACTACCTAACACCTGTTAGGGTGTCATTGTTTTAACAGGACTTCTACCATTGGAAGACTCTTTCAGTATTAAGAATAAACTTATATTCAAATTTCAAAAATACTTGGTGAAAAATCAAAATAAACATTCAAACCTCCAAATAACAGAAAAACCAAGTGGATTTCATATATAACTTCTTATCATCTAAACTAAAAAAGCTCACTAACACCTTTCATTACTTAAAAAAATACATAACTCCAGCTCTGCCTACTATCTAATACAGTTGTTCAACTGCGACCAAGTTCTTCTTTCCGAGGTTGGTTTTTTTTTCCTTTTTCCTCATTTTTTGCCTGGTCTAATTTCCCCCAGAGTCAGAAAGGCATTGCAACAAACATGGGAATTCACAGTATTAAAATGATGAAACACAGTAGTTTAGGACTGTGCTACCCCTGCTGGCAAAGCCTGTTTGTCTAGAAGCAGCGTAGATCACAAAAGTTTGTTCTAGTAACAAAGTCATGTCTCTCCTCTGAACAACACCTATGAAACCAACACAAGATGCCACTCCTGCTGGCAAAGATACATCTGTCCCCAGAATTTTGCCAGTACAGCGTGTTATAACCACTAGCTGCTGCATCTGCATGAGCAAACTTTACAGTGCAGATCTGGTCTTTGTGTTTTTCTGCGTTGATACTCGTCTTTGGCTGTATGCTATTTAGCAGTATGAAGGCTGATGTTTGGCGTTAGCTTTTATATCATTTTCATCAAGACATGCATTTTTTTCAGAAACAGATGTGAGATTCCCTGTGTGCTGACTTATGGGTGACTATGCATGAAGTCACTGAGGTGATGCACGCTGACAAATGTGCCTGGTGTTTCCTCCTTTGATGATGCTACGCATCTGAAAGAGATCTGCACAAAACTACTAGTCCAGATGTTCTGTGTTTGGTCTGAAACTATGCTTTAAAATTAACAGCATCCCTTACTGTAATTCCTGTCTTCTAATTTAGTAATGCAAGAGGGCAGTCTGCAAAAGACCAGAGTCTCCAAACTTTTGTTTGTTCAAGAATCCTGAAACATTTCTGACTGCATTTGCCTCATAGGACACAATTAGGAAATCCCTACCTTCTAAACAAAGTAAAGCAATGCAATGTACTTGTCAAATTCATCTTTCAAATACACATTTCTGTGAAGATTCATCCCTGAGGTAATCAGTACTATGTATGTAATTTAATTCCATTAATATCACAGTCATTTTAATACCCTTACCTGAACTGTTCGTCCTGCATTAATGTGCTCTTCGTGCAATCTGTCCCAGAGCCTGCATCTTTGATACTAAAATAAAGGAAAAATACTTGATATAATTGCTATTTTTACCATCTAGCTATGTGGAAAAAAGGAACCTTCAGTAAATAATCACTTTAATTTTCCAAAACTGACAGTAAAGAAGCTGAGTCATAGGCATTTCCACTGCAAAATTAGAGAGGTAAATGGCAATGTACTTTGTGAATAATTTTGTACAATGCATTTTACTGAATGGCGTATAACCAGCGTTTCAGCACCAGTTTTTAACAACAAAGAGATATTGCCGCATCCTGATACTGCTGTGCCGTAAATCACTCAGTGGTCAGTAAAACAAAGGGCAGAAGGAGGAAAAAGGAATGGAATAGGGGATAAGCAGTACTAGTCATACAGGACAATAACATATCTTATTTACAAAGAAAATTGCATTCATTACACAACCCTACTGTCTACATTTACACTTACCATTTCTACGCAGTTACAACCACAGTTACGAAAACCATCAGATTTGGCACCTGTGTGAGGCTCCACTAACTTCAATGGGAAACTACCCGTACAGCACTTTCCATGGGACAGAGACCAGAGTAATTATTCCATTCACAGCAAGCAAGTTTTGCAAAAGAACTGAGTATCTTCACATATAAACCTTTCCATCATTAAAATAAATCAATCCCTGCTATTGGCAGTTGACATAAATAATACAGAGACGTTAGCATGAAAAACAGAAGCAAAATAATGGAAGTAGAAGCTGTGATTCCTGGAACATGGGCTGAAACCATCAAAGAGCGCATTTACAACACCAGACAATATTAGAACATTATTTTTAATTCTTTAAATAACAAGACAAAATATTTACCATGATTTCTGAGATATTTTAATGAGAAGTTTAATTCCTTAATCTCTTAATATGCTTCATTACCAATAAAAAAATTTATCTACAGCCTACATCTTTCCTTAATTCTTTTCATAATGTTGGAGGCCATAGCAATAAGTATCACAAGTTACTCAGCTCAGAAATCTGAAGTTAGTTCTTACTTACAGAGAAAAAATTTCTTTCATGTTAGGATTTTGTAGTGCTATGGAAGACAAAAGCTTTAGTGTTCAAGTAAGTCAGAATAAAGTGATTTCTCTAGAAAATTAGCGACTTTGCAGAAGTTATTATGCCGCTAAAATTACTGCCATTGTTCTTTACAATAGAATGGACAAAAATATTTGCATCAACTGTAGACCTTCCAATTCAGTCATTCCCGAAAGAAACAGGAATTTCTGAGGGTGGAACTGAAGGGGTTTGGGGAAAAATTACCTTTTCAATTTCAACTGACTGTAATATATTGTCCCCATACCGAATAATAAAAAATCCTGTTTTCTAGTTAAGAACAACAAGAATTCTTTCTCAGGAAACCTTTACTGCTCAGCACATGTATCTGCTTTATATATTTAGAAGTTTTATTACTTTGCTTGAAAATTCCTAGTATGCTAGCGATGACCTCAAAGAATCTAATGACTTAATACACCCAAAGCAATGACATTCATGTGGTCGGAGAATTCCTCCCTGTTGATTTCTCTTTGTCATCCAACATAAAACAGGCCATACTCCTGGGCAATGTTCACTCTAGGGTACTCAAGGACAGCAAACCTTGAGAAGAGATGGTATTGACATTATTTATCATTAACAAATACATGTAAAACTAAGGGAGGTCCAAAGACTAAAAATACCTGTGGCATCCTAACCTGTTAGAGAAAGTCCAGAGGAGGGCCACGCAAATGGTCAGAGGGCTGGAGTACATCTCCTATGAAGAAAAGCTGAGAGAGTTGGGGTTCTTCAGCCTGGAGAAGCGAAGGCTCCAGGGAGACCTCACTGCAGCCTTTCAATATATAAAGCGGGCTTATAAGAAGGACGGAGAAAGACTTTTTACCAAGGACTGTAGCAACAGGCCAAGGGGCAATCCTTTTATGACTAAAGAGAGGGTAAATTTAAGTTGGACATAAGAAAGAAATTTTTTATGATGAGGGTGGTGAGACACTGGAACAGGTTGCCCGGAGAAGCTATGGATGTCCCTCCCTGGAAGTATTCAATGACAGGATGGATGGGGCTTTGAGCATCCTTGTCTAGTGGAAGGTGTCCCTGCTCACGGCAGGGGAGTTGGAACTAGATGGTCTTTAAAGATCCCTTCCAACCCATACCACTCTATGTTCCACGAGTCTATGATATTTAATAGTTAACATTTATTATTTAGTTAATAGTTAATATTTAATATTGAATAGATTTATAGTCCATGATATATAATTGTGCTATAGGCAAACAGTTTGTATTCCACATCAGAAATACAAAATGTAAGGTTACTCTTACACAATCTCTTTTTCTCTTTGTCCCATTTTCTTTTGAGAACTCTATTTAGAAAGAAACTTTTGTGCTTATGCTTTGGATCCCTTCCATTTCTCCTTGAAAGTATCCAGTGGGCACGGAGAGAACTCAAAGCTTTTCATAATATCCTCTGCATTAATTTTTGTAGCAGGTAGTGCTCACAAGCATTTCTAAAAGCTCTACAAAAAACGTCTTCTACAGATGCATATGTTCTGATGAAGACTGCAGCAAGACTCAAGATATCTTGATTTCTCGTTTTGTGTCACCTTTATGTTTCTTCCCACCACAACAATGGTCCCCCGTCAAAAGTAAAAGGTGTTTTCACACAACATCCTTTAACTTTGGCACAGTTACATGAAAGGAAATTAAAACTGAGAGCAACAGAGAAAAAGATGCCATGTCTTAGAGCACTTTATTTTTCAAGGATTGTTGCCTATTACCAACAAAGTTTAGGGCAGCACGCCAAAACCTCCACCCTCCTGTAAAGGCTGAGAGAGCTGGGTCTGTTCAGCCTGGAGAACAGAAGACTGAGAGGGGATCTCATCAATGCTTATCAATATCTGAAGGGCGGGTGTCAAGAGGATGGGACCAGGCTCTTTTTGGTAGTGCCCAGCGACAGGACAAGGGGCAACGG
>VZSC01016179.1:339631-351583 GCA_013398225.1 Steatornis caripensis | reverse complement strand
ATTCAAAACCCGCCTGGACGTGTTCCTGCGCACCCTGCTCTGGGGGCACCTGCTTTAGCAGGGGGGGTTGGACTGGATGATCTCCAGAGGTCTCTTCCAACTCCTACCATTCTGTGATTCTGGGTAATACCATGACAACTGCTTTCATCTAACAGAGGCTAACAGAAGATTGTAACTCTTTCGGATAGGCATGCATTTTATTCCTTCTTCGGAGTGAAAGGCCATCCAATCCACTGAATGTGCTTTACAAAACAAGAACTCTTTGGGGAAAACAAGAAAAGAAAAAAAAAAAAGGTACAGAGTACTAATTTCTTAAGGACGTAAATTTTAAGTCTTCAGAAACTGTCATATGGAAAACTGGACTCCCAAACAGCTGAGAAGCAATGCTATGATGATGGATTTACGGTAGCCACTTCTCTGAAAAGGTGTACTCGAGGTCAAATTTCATTATATATTGATTTTATAGTTTCTTCAAACAGCGATTTAGTAGATTAATTGTTTAGACTATCTCTGGAACCTAAGGTTTAAATCAATATTCATGAAATGAGGTTAGAGATATTGGCTTCATCATAAGTAAATAATGTTGCTGCTTTAAGCAATTTGACATAATTAGTGATTTTTGCTTAAAAGTAGCCTCTCAAATACACAGGACCAGATTCTACAAAATTATCCTTTTACCCCTAGGGATGTTTGGTTTACATGGCTGAAAGTTAATTTTACAAGAAGTATTTTAGAGAAAACCATTTACGCTGCTGATGCTGACAGCTCACATAAGCACTGTAACACATTCCTTATGGCTAAAGTGTATGTAAAATATACAAAAATGTAAATGATTATGGAGGTATTTCAACCAAACTATTGCCAGTGTTCTGATAATCTAAAACTATCTTGTGTGACAGATTTCAAATTCAGATTTGCTATTCAGATAAATCTACCAACAGAGTAACCTTCTGAAAGTTTACAGTTCTTACAGCCAGAAAAGTATTAAAAATAAAATAAAAAAAAACTTTCACAGTTTAAGAACATTACACTGCCTGTGGACTTTTTAAAAATCTGACATTTAGGGACTATTTTTATGCTCAGGTCTATTACTTCTCATAAATTTTTGTGTTTTATATTTTTTGTCAACACACACAAGTTCTCAAGCCTTCAGTACTGTTGAATACTTTCTGGTGTAGTTACCAATTGTTTATTTGAAGGTGTTATCCATAGTTACTTGTTTCTAATAATTCTGTTAGTTACTAACTCAAATATCAAATCTGCCAGGACTTATACTGCCTAGAACGCATAAACTTTTAATTAATAGTATTCTGAAAAAGACAAATCTGTAATAGATGTTGCTACCACTTCTTGCTTTCACGGAAGTGTTGTTCTAGGGAACGTAGCTAACACTTTAAAGAACTATGTTGACAATTATTTAAGGACTTTTCCAATATGCACATTTTATTATGTTGACTGAACAGATCATTCACATTGCTACCAGTAATCTGAAAATCTCAAGGAATGTCCAAAGCAGATACGTTTAGATTGTATCAGATTCTTATATTCAAAATATAAAATCCAACTCAATAAAGCACCTGGTATTTCAGTGTGGTCACTGAGTGCCATCCCAGAAACGCGGCAGTTTGCATTGCCTGTAATTAAACTCTGGCTAAGCATGAGTTTTTCTGACAATGCTTTGAACAAAGTGTTAAATCACAACTAACTTACAGACTCATTTAATCCTGAGTGCTAATATTTTCTGCATTTTCTTCTAGACACAGAAGACCATCCTTAAAATGATCCCCCCTTCTGTCTGCAAAACAGGAATGCTTGACTCAGGTTGCTGGGCCAATCGAGACTTCAGCTGACCAACACATGGTTGAATTAACTAGAATGTATTTCACCCCTTCCCTGACACCATGGTAACACTATCTGGCTAGATATAGCATACTTATTCTTTGTCTAAATACGTAAAAGATTTCTCAGCAGGATCAACCAGTAACTGGGTACCCCTCCTCACTGACCAGATTCTGCAAAATGCAGCAATTCCCAAGATCCATTTTCACACTGGTAAGTACAACAGCGCAATAACCGATCACATCTCTGTTTCTCACTGTAGCATCCAATGCCTCCTGAAGCTTCTGTTAGGGTGTTTCCACATCCTAAATGAGGGGGGCTTTACATATATACATAATACTTAGCAAATAATCTATTCAGCTGTAGAAAGTAATACTCTTCCAAAAAAACTCTAGCAGTGTAAGTTATGCCCATCCTCTCCATCATCTCTCCCTAATTACTACCTTAGACACACCAAAAGCTTATGTTCACCTTCAAAGTGCAACAAAACCATTTGGGTACTGCTAATATGTCCTGCTAATCACTTCCCATTCTGTACTGGCAGGTCAGCTCTCCCCTCCTGTCAACAGACCACCTTTTCCCAGTGAGGACCCATTTGCTCCTCTCAGGCAAGGTTGTAGCTTTTATGCCACCCTTTTGCGGGTATTTATTAACAGCATCCCTTCATTTTTGGATGCCTTCCTCAAGACTCTGAAGAATGGTATGCCTCACTGCTCCACACTCACGTTCTTGGCGTTAACTGCAGTGCTGCCCTGAAGATATGATTTTTAACGTAATTTTAACATAAGGCAACTACGGACCAAAAACTCTACCTCTCTGCAACGAAGACATCCCTCTTGGTGGATTACGGCAAATGTACGTTGCTTCCATGAGTAGCTGTGCAACTTCTGGTTACAGAAAGAAGGGAACAACCTAGCTACCAAGACTGTCTCTATCTGAATGAAACAGCTTGCATGGAAAAGCTACTATTACGATGCTCACCTCCAGGCACCTCTGAATCCTGTCCTATTCCGCATTATTCTTCACTAGTTGCCCTTAGCTGGTTCTATGGCCACTGCTAGGTATGAGCAACACACAGAGACATACGCACTGATCCTTGTAGGCTGTACACCTCTTCAGGGCAATTTAACAGTCGAGGTTCCTTGCTCCCTCATCACCTCACCCGCGAGCAAGCTAATACTGACCCCTCTGTACTCTGGCTACCATGCAAAGTAACTCAATCATCAGTTCTTTACAGGAGAAGCTGGAGAACAGAGAGCTGCTCCTGGCCTCTACAGCACAAGGCTGCAGCAAACTGGCTGATTCCAAGGCAAAAAAATGCTGAATCAGCTGGCATCTAGGTAATGCAATGATTTATACAAATATGGAATAACAGAGAGTAAACAACAGGCTGTGACTGAAAAAATAGGTCATCTCATTCACAAGTTATTGCTTCAGGCAAATATTACACTAATACACTTTTCAGTTTGTGAGCACTGCAGTTCATATCCTTATTGTATCCTTATTACACCCTTACCAAGAAAGAGTCAAACAATTATCTCCCGTCATTAGTCCCAGCAGCCCCAGGTCTTATTCTACCCCAGTTTCTCTCGTCCCATCGTCAGACACCATTTCTTCACTTTTCCCCTTTCATCTGAGGTACTTCTCCACAAGCTCCCTCCACCCAATTCTTTATTCTTTATTCTTTATTTACGTGAGCCAGGAAGAGTTTCCTCTTAAACACGAGTAAGGGAAAGTAAGAGAATGAGACTGTGGGCAGACAAGAAAAATCATCTCTCATTTTCATTCTCAGATTCGGGACCAATCAAATTAGCAACTCCAAGAATGAGCGCTGGTAATTTCTAACACAGTGTACCCAGTGTTGGGTAAATACTTAGCAATCTTCAGCTGGTAGGGTTTAACCAGTATCTACATGCAAACCACCTTTTTTTTTCAGAATCGTACCTCTTGGCCAAAACATGGCAGATTTTTAGAGACACTGCAAAATGTACAGTCTGAACAAAGACCACCCCACAAAAAATCTCAAGTTACTGTTGTAACACATCACTGCTTTGAAAAGAAATTATCACTAAGACATCAATCGCTATCAGTCAAACTAAACATTTCTTATTAAAAGAAATTAATAACTTCCCAAAATAAATTACTTAACGCATTATTTCCTGCCTATGTTCTTATGCTCTCAGAAGCAAATACATGGATTTATTTTCCCTCCTCCCCATTCCTAAACTACTCAAGGCAGAAACTTTGCATGGAAAACTTAATCCAAACAGTTACTCATTTCGTAAAGTTACAGTAAAGTTATGGTAAAGTAGTGAACAAGTGACAGCAGCAAAATACAAAACAGTTTCAACAATAACATTATACACACCCTTCAGAACACACCTTTCAGGAAATAAAAATCACGTCCACTTATTTTCTTCCCATTTATTCATTCCTTGCTAAGGTGTTAAAAATGTAGTTGGTTGTCCTACACCACCCAGATTTACATATACACTTGATTTTATATATTGCGAACAAGCCTAGTGAAACTAGTATGATGTACGATTTTTCAGAAACACGTCTAGAACTTTGCAGAACTACAGACACTCAGCGTCACTGATTTTTCTGTGGTGGTTAAGTATGATTTTTTCTAAACAAATATGTCTTTTATCAGCCATTTCAAAAATTCCATCACAATGTTGGTATTACGGCTATAAGTGTGTTTGCTCAGTCACTCACTTTCTTCCTTTTTTTTAGTGGTGCCACCTGTTTTAGCAAATTTCTTACCACTTTCCTCAACAAATCAATTTCTCTGTTTCCACAGGCTATAGCTATACTAATAAACAGAGACTGAGAATGTTTCAAGTCTGAAATCTGGTCATCTGTGCTGTTCTTAAAACTGTCCCTGGCATGTTTCCGGCTGTGCCAAACAGCTCTCTCAGATAAAGAATTCCTGAGAAAGGTTAAGGAGTTATAGACACAGAAGAGAGGTTATTCCCAGTTAGCAGTGTGGATGTGGCCACCCTGTTTGGCAGAGTATGAGGGTTTAATAATACGGACATAGGACAGTTTACGCCAGACAACTGTCCTGGGTATGTTTATTTCACCAGTACAGGCATTGCCACAGTGTATGGAAGAATTTAACTTGACGCTAATTTTTCTTGGAATCATATTCGGTTTCACTGTCAATCGTGAGCTAATGTCAACAAGAAGCATATAAATACGCTGCAATTTTTATACAATTCTTTTTCTATTTACTTACATAATTCAATCTCTCTTTTTCTCTCACCTCAGTTTAAAAATATATATAGAAAAAGATAGATATAAACAGGAAGTTATTCAGAACAGTTGGCAACAAAACGCTGACTTAAAGATAGAGTATTACACTGCTTTCCTTACAGCAATTTTTTTTAACACAAAACAGTACTGTTTCTCACTCCGTAGATTGACTGGTCCCCACTAGTAAAGGCCCTTGTACACACTGAATGGCCAGACAATTACGAAGTTTCATTTTTAGCCAAATTTTAATGAAAACATTTAATAATCAACTTTCCATTGAATTCTCTACGTAATCTTCCAGCATGACTGCTTCTATACTGCAGAAAGAACTGTGTTAGTAAAACGTGAACACTAACCTTCTCGATATTTATTTGGTGTTTTCTTAACCTCTCCAAATCTGTTGGGATTGCCACTTTAACGAATTTCTGAATGGCTGGTTCAATCCGACGGAGCTTAACTTTTTCATCATCTTCAGACATCCTAAAAGCAGCTTTTAAGTCAATACTTGCCCAGTACACCTTCACCAAGGCAGAAACTCCTAAAAACAAAAGAATTACAGGCTTATAAAAATGTCGCAATTTAGAATCATTTTTTAAAAGAAAGCAAAATCAGGTAAATCAGTCTTTCCAATAACTACATCTATTCCAAAACCATATTTGAGCAGTGTTAACTACCTAAAATCTGGATACTCTATTTGCATTTAAATGTATTATTTCCATTTAGTTGCAGGCTTTGGGGATCATTTTTCACAGATAAAACTTACCGCTAACAAAAAAAAAAAAGGTAAATAATTAAGGCAGATAAAAACATGCTTTGCAGCACGATAGACGGAAACCTTTGCAAAAAACCTTCCAATTAGATGCTTTGCTTGATCAGAGTTCCAGGCTCTGCCAATTCACATTCTGAATAATCTTAAAAATTGTAAAACATGTCCTGAAAAGACACCAAAATAAAATTAATTTTGGAAGTCCATTTCCTAGGAAGATTAAGAGCTCTTGAATTAAGATTTGCACTCCAAATTGCATTTTTCCCCTACTGAAAATCACTAAGGCATCACATAACAAGGGGTTTAAACAGGTTGCTGAAATATTCACAGGACCGGTAGGTACATAAGCAGCCTGAATTCTGTTCGCTGCATATGCATAAAATATAACTTTGACGTTTCACTTCTCTAAAAGGAAGATATGTGAAAAGGAAGATATTGTGAGATAATTTTGTAGTTGTAATAATGCATTAACAGAGGCTATTTAAATGAGATTTTCTTTTTGTATACTCTTTTTTAACAAAAACAAGAAGTTGAACTGCAGACGTGTATGAGAAAGTTTTGTCACAAGTGTCAGTAAATAGACATGTGCTGACTTGGTTATACGGAAGTACCTGTACTACAACAGCAACTGCATCAGCAGGCTTTCCCTGATTTTCCTCTTCCAGTAAACAAACTAATTTAAAACAATTTTAACTAGCACAATCCTCCAGTTACAGATGAGGCACAGCACAATGTAACAGGTTACAAAATTTTGCTATTTTTCACACAGCCAAACATATTATTAACAGGGAAATCAGACATCGTTTTTCTCACATCTAACTATGGCATCAAAGTGCAGAGGGAGACTGTTGAGGTTCTTCTGACACCTGTGATTCCTGCAGGCAGACAAAACTTGAAGGCAGACCCCAGCTGGTGGCACTGGGTCTTTGGCTGAACCGCTCGAAGTTCAGTCAGTCCTCACCTGTAGGCTGCAGGGAGGATATGTACAAATCCCTCACCTTCAAAGGAGCCAAGTGGTAAGCATCTCCCATCAGGCCAGTGAGAAAGCTGAAGGCACTTCCAGCAAAGGGAAGCTGGGTTTCTAGAGGAAAATAGTCCCAGATTACTCAACTTCTCTTACATAGCTGCAAATAAAACAATAAGTTGTGTATTTCTAAAGAATTGAATGCTAACAGAAGACTCTCCTCCTCTACCTATCCCATCCAATGAAGGAACTGAAAACCATGGAAAACTGAGTATTTACCAAGAGTAGAGTAGACCAAGTTAGAGGAAGTCAATCTTTAAGGTTTCACTGATACACCTTTTCCTTTTTCAAAACCTCAGAAGGAAATTGTTTCACCAACTGACTTTGCAGTCATTGCTAAATCATTTCCACTTCACATTATAAAGACATACTATCAAGCAGTCTTACAAATCCCCTTCAACTCAAGGCATTTGATATTAACAGATCTTTGTCCAGATCTTCAAATAAACAGGCAGTGAGCGGCCTTGCATTTTTGAGGATGTAAAAAGAACTTTAACCCTCTTGTGATGATTTACGCTTTCCACCATTCTAAAATGCAAGTCGATAAAAACCACATTGGTTCTTCTATTATAACTTGGTCGCTACAGTCCTTAACACTTTTGAAAGAGCCACCCATATCTCACAATTGAGCTCCATTTTGAGCCTAGAAGAGATTTTTTTGCAATGAGCAAAAGATAAAAAGCATCACGCTCCAAACCACAGTGCTTCCTCTTCGAACACACACTTTTAATTTCCTGACAGCTTCTACACTAATGTACGAGTTTATGAGCTGGAATTAATTAAAAATTTGTTCCTTAAAGATATTTAGTAGCCACTGTCACGCTTTTCTTTGATACTGAGTCATCTCGAAGAAGCGATGACACAAATTCTTCAAACTTACCACACAACATGAACTCACAGAAACCCACAGCCCATTCCAGTCCAGAGACTAAGCTAAAACCATCACAATTTTGTCCTTAACCTTTAATGACATCTAGAGATTGATGAGACAAGACCGACAGTTTAGATTACTTATAAAGTGGACCACCGTGAAAGGAGAGTTAATGTAACTAACGGCCATATGTCTTGAGTAGGTGAGCTGAATAAGGAACAGTTTTAAATTCAAAGACTTGACTGCATGCAGGGCTCTGGATAGTCATTTTCTTCTCCTTAAACATTCCCAGACAGTAAACTAGCTTTCAGACAGTGTCTATGAATCTCTTTAAGGCACTGCTGCCTAAACTTCACTGCACAGTAAGTTTGAGAAACTAAGCAAGAAATATAAAACCTCCTTACATTCTCATCAGGTCTCCTGCTTAACGTTCTCTCCAACAGTATAGTAGCTTTTCTAACAAAAATTCTAAGCCATAAACTACTGACAAGAAAATATGCAAGGTCTTACTTTTTTTTTAAGTTCATATAATACAATAAATAAAACTAACAAGTTTTCATGATGACCATATGTTCGTTCCAGACGTGATTTCAAGGAATTCTAAGGTTTCTTGCATACGTTATTGGGTTTGTGATTTCCTAAGCATAACTTTAACAATTAATCTCCAAAGTTATAACGCCTGTTTTTTGAGTAATCACAGAACAACAGGATAGTTCAGACTGGGAGGGATTTCCATACACCATCCAGCCGAGCTCGAAGTGGTTGCACAGGCCCTTGTCCGGTCAAGTTCTAACACCTCCACGGACGGATGCTCCACACACTCACTAGACCCCTCCTTCAGTGTTTGACCATTCTCCAGGTTAAAATCAAACAAACGAACCGAAACAAAATGCAAAAGACCTTCCTTGTAGCTAAACCGGCTCGTGTCAACTGCCTTTCATCTCACTGTCATGAACCTCCAAGGGGAGCCTGGCTCTATACCTTCCCACCCACAGCAGTAAGATCTCCCCTTCCTTCACCTTCTCTTAAGGCTGAAGAAATCCACCTCTGTTTCTCCTTGAATATCACATGCTCCAGCCCCATAACCACCTTGCTAGGCTCACAGGTGCCAAACAGAGGGGAAGAGTCACACCCTCAACCTGCCACCCCTCAGCCACATTTACCACTGTCCTTCGCCGCAACAGCACGCTCAGGCTCGTATTCAGCGTGTGGTCCACTGCAAAACACAGGTCCTTTTCGGCAAGGCCGCTCTCCATCAAGTCTTCCCATGCAGCCTGTTCTAGTCAACAGGCTATTCCGTCCCAGATACAGGGCTTTCTCGTTGCCTTTGCTGGAATTTACGAGGTTCCTGTCAGCCCATTTCTCGATCCTGCCAAGATCCCTCTGAGCAGCAGCCCTGCCCAACCTATCAACCACTCTCCTCGGGCCAAGTAAAATAACCTGCTCTCAACTTCAGCTTTTTAAGACGATAATTTTGTCTCCGTCCTTGGATCTGAATTGTGGTCAGCACATATGCAAACCTGCAGAAGTTCCCAGCCCTCTCTCAGAGGGTGCCATTCAGACACCGCGTGGTTGTGTGACAGATCACCTTCTCTTTCTGACTGTTTCTGTACAGGACTGTCACTTGAACAGGGGCTTGGGCAGCCCTTCCTACAGGCATTTACCAAGTGCCAAGCACAACAAAATCTCAAGTTCCCTGAGACTGGAACACGTGGCTCTGATTCTTTAAAATAAACTCAAGTTTGAGCAAAAAAGCCCAAGAGGATACTGTATCATTAAACCAGTAATCTAAAAAGTTAGATAAAACCATTTGTAATTAACTGTCCTTTATTACATTCACTGTGAAAGAAGAAATTACAGACTCTTGTTTTTTCAAACGCCAATGCTACAGGCCTGTTAGAGGTTATCTTCTAAGTAAAATACTTCCAATTTAACATTCAAAATTCTTGCACCAAAATTCAATTATATTCTAGTGACAGAAAGAACACTTAGCCAGAAGTGATCAAGACCCAGATGCCAAATAATTTTCAGTCAGCTGTGTTAATAAAAAAGAAGACATATCCAAAGCATACTGTAGCAGCATTTTCAAAGTATTAGGTGGTGACAAAAATTACATATATCTTCTTAATATTTACTTTTTCTGGAGATTGGCCCCAAACAGAAACTGTAATTGTAAAGTAAACTTACCATAAAACAATACCATTACCTTGATATACGCATTTAATACGAAAATCATCTAGGATTCTTACTACCCAAGACAGGGAAGAATTCCTTACCCAGCTTATTCACTCCATGCCCTTGAAATTATTTAAGTGTATCATCCATAAAGGATTAGCCCACATGCTCTTGTTTGTAAGCAACAGAGCAAAAGAACGTGAGGAGTTCTACTGGTTTGATCTTTGCTTTACCAAATAAATGGGTATGTAAAGCAAACAAAATTTTTCAAAGACAGATCACTTCCTCTTTCAGCTTTTGAGGGTCCAACCAGCACATGCTATGTTATTTGACTGTTTAAATCAAATAATTGTAAGGGGTAAAAGACTCTTAAGGCATCCAATTCCGAACGGTGAAAGCGTGAATTTAATTCTGACACTAACAAAATCTCCACTTACTCTGTGGTGGTGTGTAGAAAGCACAGTCACATAGCTGCAATCAGAAGTAAAATTCTTCCTATGTATGGCGACATATTATAAACTTCAGCAAATGCTGTTAATACACAGCAAATGGAACACTCATGAACTTCTGTTAAACTGCCTTGTGTTCTCCATTCAAGTGTGGTAGGAAAAATGCAGAACAAACCTGAAGAGTTCTGCTTGCCCAGGGAAATGCAACGTAACACTCCTACTTGATTTTAATTCACTTAGAACACTTTGGACAACCACTGCCACTAGAAGAAGCATTTCCAGCACAGATGCCTTCTTTTTAAGGGCTGTAGGCTAAAAATCTTCTTCCTTTTCTCAAAGTAAATAAAATAAATTAGGATACAGATGCTAGAATACAAAGACTCACAACAGCTTTCTCACTAAGGTGACCTGAAACGCTTCTTCTTACAGCAGTACTGGCCCCAAAGTTGCAGTGACAAAGACTATTCACTATTGCTTACTTGGCTGAGGTCTGTAGTTAGTGAGGAACACGTTCCTGTGGCAGACTACAGCCAAATTCCACTTTGGGTCTGAACTACATCTTTCTCTTTTGGCTGTAAAAGGAACCAAAGGAGAACAGCTTTGTTAGGCTGAAATAAGGCATCGTCACCAGCATCAGCGTGTTCACAAAGTGACAAGAAACTACTTAGTGGGATAAAGAGCTGTGCATGCTGGCCACCCCACAGAACAACCAGGATTAGCAGCTGTACGTAAAAGGCTGTGGTTCCTAGCAGATCTGCGCGCTTGTGGATTACCTGGCAAGACAAACTTGATCCAGACAAGGCAAGGGCACACGACTGCATTTTGAGAAAACAGAGCAGATGACGGGCGTTTTTTCTTGCTCTTACATGTTTCAGCCATATGCAGAATGGCTGAAAATCCCTAATGACTAACACGTCAACATTTTTTGAACAAAGCCAAGCCTGTGGAACTAGTTTGTAGTGGACCGAAACCCGCAACAGGCAGCCACAACGCAGTTCAACCTGCAATCAGACCCCTAATACTGATTTTTCTCTGTATTACTGAACTATGCCTCTGGTCTCACCCCAGCAAGCAAGAGGTTACAGAGGCCTGCCCTTCCCGTACCTCGCCCCTGAAAAGCACAGGGTGCACACAGAGAGCAGAAGCATCAGAATAAAGAAAGGTTTTAAGTCTTATGTCAAGGCTTCACAGAATCACAGAATGGGAGGGGTTGGAAGGGCCCTCTGGAGATCATCTAGTCCAACACTCCTGCTAAAGCAGGTGCCCCTAGAGCAGGGTGCACAGGAATGCACCCAGGCCAGTTTTGAATATCTCCAGAGGAGACTCCACAGCCTCTCTGGGCAGCCTGTGCCGGGGCTCTGTCACCCTCACAGTACAGAAGTTCCTCCTCATGTTCAGGTGGAACTGCCTGTGCTCCAGTTTGTGCCCATTGCCCCTTGTCCTGTCGCTGGGCACCACTGCAAAGAGCCTGGCCCCATGCTCTTGACATCCACCCTTCAGATATTGATAAGCATTGATGAGATCCCCCCTCAGCCTTCTCTTTTCCAGGCTGAACAGACCCAGCTCTCTC
>VZSC01016179.1:308772-338449 GCA_013398225.1 Steatornis caripensis | reverse complement strand
TGGTTTAGCCGAAGGGCGCGGGCCTGCCAGCGGCTGCAAGGCCAGGCCTGCGGCCGCGGCCCACAAGGCCGAGGTGAGCGGGCCGCGGCCCCGGTGCTCGCCGCGGCGCTGCTTGCCCGCCGCGGCCCTCGCTGAGGGNCAAACATTCATTTATCCGCTTCGTTCACCATACTTAGGGAGCCGGCGCGCAGGGCTCCCCCTCGGCGGGAAGCGGCCCAGCCCCCGCCCGCCGCACTCACATCCGCCCTTCGCCGCGCTCGGGGCGAGTTTCCTCATGCTTATTTCCCTCCGTCACGTCTGGTTCGGTTCAGCGCCGCGTTCGGACCACGTCTCTCGGTGCGGGGCGGCAGGTCCGGGGGCGGGAAGGGGCCGGGGCAGCGGCGGAGGAGGAGAAGCTGCCCTGCCCGCGGTGGGGGTAGTACCGGGCTTCTGCGATGAGGGCTCCTCGGGAGAGAAAAGTTACATTTCGTCTAAAAGGGAGACAGAGGTTCCCACCGTCATTTAAAGAACTTTTCTCAAATTCTCCACTACCAACATTTTTACTTGCCTAATGTAGGTGAGTACCGAATTGCCAAGTGGGACCCCTGGGGTACAGAGCACCAGTTTGAAGGGGACAGATGCCGACCAGGCCGTGCCAGTGAGGCTCCTTTCTCCCCTCGCTAACCTTCACTGTTTCTAACAGCATTCAGAAAAGAGGTACCTAACAAGTATTTCTGACACTATTTTGAAAATAAGCGTAACCTGTTTGTGTCTGGTGCTGGATCACGGGCTCCTGCCCCAGCACAGCAGCCTCTGGCTGGCAGAGGCTTGCCGGCAGCTGTAGGACAGGTAGAGCGAAACCTCCAAGGGCAGCCTGGTATCACCTCTGGTCTTTTTACCACCTCTGAGTAGAAGTGAAGAACTGTCTGGCTACCCGGCGGTATGTGTAGAGCAACTATGTTACGCCGCTACTGAAATAGAATGTTTTTTCAATGGAACTCAACAGCACTAACAGAACAGACTTAAGATTTCCATAGCATCAAAGATGAATTTAAGTTGATTTTGATATTCTGAACAAGATTTACATTATCTGTCATTCCGTGCCCTTTTGGTTGGTTCCAATCCAACTTGGAAAAATTCATTACAGTCCTACAAGTTTTGTGGAAATTGCTATGTCACTGAGGAAATAAATTTGTTTCCTCCGCAAAGGAACAGCAAGCAAAAAAGTTAGATCTTACACATTCTTGTTATCAGCAATCAGCCAATCAGTAAAAATATGTTAGCTGTCCACATAGCACATACGCAGTTCCAGACTGCTAGATGGGATTTTCATACAGCAAATGGAGAATAAATTGTCGTTATTGTAATTAAGGTTGTTTAGAAAATGAAGGATCCAAATCCACTGAGTCCAGTGTCTTCCTTAGCTCTGTAGCTCACAAGACAGCTGCTGGAATAACAACAGAGTACTAGGGCATGCCAGAGTACTAAAAAAAAAAGCTTACACTGAACATATATTTTAAAAAGGGTAAAAAGGATGACAGAGGCCAGCCTAGCATAGTAGGTTTGACACGGATGTGGGGCAGAATCATGGGAGTGCTGACCTGGGATACAGTCGTTAAACTCCAATAATTAAATGCCACTTTTGGCATTTATGACAAATGACAAAAGTCAACGCACTTTTATGAAAAAGGTTCGATTAAACGCATTTGAATTTAAGTTTGGTTGATAAAGGTAACTATGTAATAGCTTCCATCTGAGTTAGAACAGTATGCTATTCTCATGATGTGGAATACTGTGTAGTTCATAGTAAATGATTCAGCTGACAGTTCTCAAGGGAAGTAACTGTAAGTGAAGATTTGTCATAAGATTGCCTTTCCGGGTGGTGTTATTCTTGGCCTGGTACTATTAGAAATGACCTAGATAAAAATACCAGATTACCACTTTGCTGTTGTAAATAAAGGGCAGGTCACTTAGGTAAACTCCCTTGAATTGCTTTGTAAAATCTTCTCACTTGTAAAAATACTCCTCTGAAAACAGTCAAATTGGAGGTGAGACAGTCAAGATAAAGCCTCAAAGCCGCACTAGAGATCTGAGGGACAGCAAATGGCGTGAGACAACGCTATGGTACATCAGCAGCTGAACGTGAGCTCCCAGGACAAAGCTTTTGTAAGCTAATACTCTGAAGCAAAACCACAGGAACATCAAATACAACTGGAATAGGTGTTACCCCTGTTTGTAGCACTGATGAAACCATTATTGAAATAATGCATTCGGTTTGGGCATTTACACTTCAAAGGGCTGTTAGATATTGGAAAAAGTCCAGAAGAAAGTTGTGAAAGGTGTGGGAAATGTACATTAGCGAGAGATATTTTAAAAGCACAATCCAATGCAGGTGAAGAGGTACCTTTGCCGTAAGCATAGTAGTACTTGTCTGGGTTAGAAATGTTTGAGGAGTAGAAGCAGTTTCTGGCTTTCAGAAAATGACAAAATTCTCAAAGTAAAAGAAAAAAACCCTAGAAATATGGCTTATATTAATTGGGTATAGGATTAACATCTTTGTGAATCTGTTTTGAAAAAATACGAAATTGCCAGTAAAAAAATAGAGATTTTTTCAAAGATGTACTGTAGCTCAAGTGTACGTGTGGAATACATTGACAGAGGTTCTCTGTGGTCTGATATGGAGGGAATATGACCATGAGATTCTCATCAATGCTTATAAATATCTAGATGGGGCCTGGCTCTTTTCGGTGGTGCCCAGCGACAGGACAAGGGGCAATGGGCACAAACTGGAACACAGGCAGTTCCACCTGAACATGAGGAGGAACTTCTTTCCTGTGAGGCTGCCAGAGCCCTGGCACAGGCTGCCCAGGGAGGCTGTGGAGTCTCCTTCTCTGGAGATACTCAAAACCCGCCTGGACGCGTTCCTGTGCACCCTGCTCTAGGGGCACCTGCTTTAGCAGGGGGGGTGGGCTAGATGATCTCCAGAGGGCCCTTCCAACCCCTACCATTCTATGATTCTGTGAGATTATGCTTGGTCCTTTCTATCCTTAAACTTTATGACTCCAGAAGAAGACCAAGAAGTCTAGCTATGTAGCAGCAAAAGAAGGACTAGAATCCCACAGATGTTACCAAAAAAGAAAGACTTTTTTTGTGAGTTCTAACAGGCAACATCTGAAGAGCTCCTGGCGCATTTCATTGTGAACATAGTGTTCATGCCTTGACTGTCCAGTTCTGCTACCATTGCCAATGTGATCTCCCAGGCAACCCAGCAGTGACTTCATAGAAGTCCAAATTTCCTCAAGGAAAAAATGACAATGCAAAATGCTATGTCACTCTTGTAAAGATCATCAAAGGAACAAGAGTTCCACCTTCAGGTCTGGGAAAATACTACCTCTGATGGTAAAAGATTTCTCAGAAAAAAAAATAATGTGTAGATGGAGTTGGACTTCCCAAGTTACAGATGGACTCAGACTTGTATTTCATGTTTATGATCAATCTTGAGGTCTTATAGACCTGTTGACCATATGTGTTCCTANGTGTTCATGCCTTGACTGTCCAGTTCTGCTACCATTGCCAATGTGATCTCCCAGGCAACCCAGCAGTGACTTCATAGAAGTCCAAATTTCCTCAAGGAAAAAATGACAATGCAAAATGCTATGTCACTCTTGTAAAGATCATCAAAGGAACAAGAGTTCCACCTTCAGGTCTGGGAAAATACTACCTCTGATGGTAAAAGATTTCTCAGAAAAAAAAATAATGTGTAGATGGAGTTGGACTTCCCAAGTTACAGATGGACTCAGACTTGTATTTCATGTCTATGATCAATCTTGAGTGGTCCCTTATAGACCTGTTGACCGTATGTGTTCCTGNGTCTGGGAAAATACTACCTCTGATGGTAAAAGATTTCTCAGAAAAAAAAATAATGTGTAGATGGAGTTGGACTTCCCAAGTTACAGATGGACTCAGACTTGTATTTCATGTTTATGATCAATCTTGAGGTCTTATAGACCTGTTGACCATATGTGTTCCTATACAGTTATCAGAGAAACTGTTCCATATCGTCAATAAGTAATGTAGAAGAAAATCTTGAAGACTCCTAGAAAGGCAGAGAACTGTTGTATATCTGACTAAGGAAGAGCTTGCAGCAGTTTCTTTTCCCCCATGAGATCATTCATAGTTTTCAGATATATGGATTTAGGACCAGGATCCAGATGTGCAATTCATTTAACATGGTTCCTTCACTTCGTCTTACTGCTCGCCTCTCTTCTCAGCAATCTTTCCTTCGCACGCAGACTCTCAGTTAACTCTTGCTGTGGACGGCATTTCAGTGAGTGATGCTCAATAAACACAGAACTGCCCAGATACTTACGTTATGTTCCTAAAGACAGATCTTTTTCCAGTAGAGCATTTCAAAATTCTGCAGAGTTTTTCAATGCATTATTATTAGAGATACACTGATTTCACGATCAAAGGACTTATTCTGGCAAGAACCAATAATAAAGATTCCATCCTGTCATGGAAAACAGCCATCACTGTGTTACAGTGAACATTGCACTCTCAGTCTTTCAGGAGCACAAGGTTGTTTGAAATGACATTCCCTTCTAACATACATCACTGAAAAAAATGGAACTCTTTCAGCAGTTCTTGACTGAGGGGTGTTTTGTGGAATATATGGCAGCATTTCTGATACTGTCTTCCTGATGTAAGCAAAATACTGCAGGTTGGTTTTGGGGGGGAAACTGTTTGCTACTGTTGACAAAAATTGTGCTGTGGTTCTTTATGGTTGATGGAATTCCGAACCAGTGCCCTTTTAGTGTAATTTGCTGCAAAACCAGCTCAGATTTGGTTGAGGATCACTTGTATAGTATTGCAGAAAGTAGGTATCCCAGTGAAACAGAAGAGATTTGTTATACATTAACATGTTCATAGTAGCATAACACTGATTAGGGT
Source organism: Steatornis caripensis (assembly GCA_013398225.1). Classification (NCBI taxonomy): domain Eukaryota; kingdom Metazoa; phylum Chordata; class Aves; order Caprimulgiformes; family Steatornithidae; genus Steatornis; species Steatornis caripensis. The sequence continues at coordinate 333,520 of VZSC01016179.1, read as the reverse complement.
GCAAAAGTAGGAAAGAAAGCAATTAGGGCAAAGATGATTTTATTTTGAGATAAACGCTTCCTCAATTGTTGCACTGGTTATTTGTGTCTTTTCCAGCGTATTCACAAGTCTCACACTGTGAACTTGGTGCAGGAATGGTTTACAGTAGCTGCTGTTGATCTACCCCTGCAGCAGTGGTGCAGGAAAGTCTATACAGAGAGGACGATAGGTACAGAAACTATCTATCCACAACACCTGGTCTGCCGTAGGATTTCCCTACTTGACAAGAGCAGGGTGAAACAGGCGTCGCTAGCAGTGGGAGCTCGTGGCACCGGCACTCAGGGAACGCACGCCTGCAGCACTTTGCTTGGGGAGCCTCAGCTGTCCACCACTGTCAAAACCAAAGGAGATAAAATATTAGAACAAGTGCTGCTAAGTTGTGGCCCTGCCTGGGAACTTCATGACTGGAATTTCATCGAGACCCACATTTTTTTTTTTCCCCCAATATCTTTTCATTCCCACTGGAGCGGAAGAGGATTTCTCGCACTCAGAACTACTGAGGAGCTTTCAGTATGTGCTGTAGCAACGATGTATCAGATACTCTTCCTTTCGTTTGTAAGGTCACCTAAGCAGTTTTACTTCACTACGGAAAAAGGTTGAGCTAATTCAGTTAAAAAGCTTTTAGTGGGACTTTCTTTTGTGCACGTTCGTTTCTTATTATAGGACCAAATTGCATGGGCATCACCTTCAGCTAAACCCCTACAAGTTCCTCGAACTAACAAAAAAGAGTTTCCATACAAGACAGTTTTACCATCTAAAGGAAGCTGTCCAATTTTTTGTTGTTGTTTTCATACAAGGTCTTAGAAATTCTGTATCAAAGCTTAATGGCATCCAAATCACTGGTGAAATTTCCATTAAATTTAGCAGGGTGAGAATTTTGTTCTTTGTCCAGGGTCCAATGCTTTCTGACACAAGAAAATACAAACTGTAGTCAGGGGAAAAAAACAGGTGGTGGTGAATCAACTGGACAAACATTCATTTATCCGCTTCGTTCACCATACTTACTGGCAAACATTCCTTTTGTAAAGCCATTCAGCCTTGAAAGAGGGATTCGGAATGTCTTTTAATTGCAGACCAGAGGTGTAATCCCGTGGGCTTGCATTCATGATTAGTTTAGATTAAAATATTTTTAAAAACATTTTAAATTTTTCTTTCTTAGTTAGGAAAGTGATTCTGATTCTGCTGCTTCTCTAACACGTGCAGATCATGAGCAACCGCCTATTCAATAAAAACTTCAGGGAATTTCAGAAACAAATTAAAATTTAGAATACTCACATTCATTTGGGGTGATTTTCCATTGACCCGATGTTATGACTCCACTTTTAAGATTTCTAGAGTTGTATTTGCCTTCCCTCTTCCCGCTTATGGGATAACCAGCTCTGCCAAAAACGTTCCTTGTGCTGAGTGCTGAGAGGTGGGGTGGGTAGACATGAAGATCTTTAGGCTGGCTAGTTTGGGTTACGGAATATTTCTTGGACATTCTTTTTCTGGAGATAAAAAGTTTGTCAGACCGTTTCTGATTTAACATCCGTGTCAGAATCCAAGGCGTACATCGAGTTAATCAGGAATTTACCTGTCTGTGTAATGACCTATTAATCACATTGCTGGTTCAAAGCCTTGTATGCCGTCTAGCTTTGGATTGTCTCCAATAGTGGCCACAACTGCATGGTGAGGGAAGAGTAAGAACCAGGCAAGCACACGTGCTAGTTCCTCTTTAGCGTTCTTCCAGCCTTCAACTTTCTTTATATTGGGGGTTTCCCAAACCAGATGTGGTTTGTCTCCTTAGTGATGCCAGTGGATCTCTCAGTCGTTCACCCAGTCTCCCCTCGAAAGTAAGTAAGGCTCTTTCAGCCACAAAGTCCTTTGGCAAGGATTTTCACAGGTCTGCTGCCCTCTGCGTAAAGAGGTTGGCTTTTCCGACGCTTGATTGCCATCCAACCTCTCCATGCTGCTCATTACTCTGTAGACCTCATTTCTGCTCTCCATTGTATTTCTTTTCAGGCTCAAACACTTCTTGTGGACAACTTACTCCATAACTTTGATCCTCCTTGCTGTTTTTCTCTGAACCATTTCCAACATGTCTTTTTTTTTTTTTTTTTGAGATGAGGAGACCAGAACTGTACACAGTATTCATTTGTTGGGCAAAATACAGATTTAGACAGTGTTATAATTGTATTTTCTGTTTTGTTGTCTATTACTTTGCTAGCAATTCCTAGCATTTGATATGCCCCTCACTCTTTTTTTTTTTTAACTGTGTCTGAGAAGTTTTCCTGCAAGTCTCCCATAAAACCCCAAAGTCTTGCTTTGAGTGGTAATGGCCAGCTCATTGGTTGGCTGCTTAGCTTAGGAACTGGCCATACAGTTGCTCTGAAAATGATTGAAAGCAACATAATAAATAATACAATTGTACAAAGAAATACTTTCACTCACAAGAAAGTGGTTCTTGCTGGGAGAAGTTAAGGCGAGTCAGAAGTGAAGAGGAGGAATGGCTGAGGTATAATTCAACAGCTATTGCTAGAAAGTATCTGTCATTTCTAATATGCGGCAAGCAGTATTCAATTTTAAATGTAACTGAAACATTGTCTTAGTAAGTCATAAAATATGCATTCTCAAATCAGAATCTTCTCTGGTCCTGTGCTGCTTCGTTTCTTTCTATCTTGCACCTTTTCCAGTATCCATCATTTTACTTGTATCTAGGGAACCCCTCATGACCTGGATCTTTACAATGATGCTTGCTGGTATTATCTTGAAAAGTTTAAGTTGCTTATGGCAGAAGTCAGAACCTTTTCTCTGAAAGATGCCAAATGAGAAGATAGTCACTTACAATTAACTCCTTCACTGTCTCCTGCTTCCTGCTAGGTCATAGACATAGCCATGAGGGAGAATGCTGGCGTAAGACAAATGGCTTAGGTTCACGTTTCAAACTTGTTTCTTTCTCCCCTGCTAGACAGTTTTACTGCAGAGGTGCTCGTCTGTACTTCTTGAAAAAGAAAATTGATGGTCTGGCATCAAAGATGCGAAGCTGAAGGATATCAGCTCCATTGTCCAGTCAGGTAGACCTCTTCACTACCTCTCGGGCAGTTTCATGTGTAGTCTAAAACTGTGAAGTGCTCAAGTTCTGTAACAGTAGAGTGGAGATGCTGCATAAACAAACAGGCGTGATCCGAAGAGACATAATTCCACAGTAGGGATTGTTTTTATAAGTAACGTTTGAATCTTACTGTGTTTACTTTTAGTATGGCAGTAACACTGTGAAGCCCTGAAGTTCAATCTTGTAGAGATAAGCCTACTTTAAAGTTTTGTCTCAGAGAAAGAAAGCCTCTAAAGCCTATTTTAGTTTAAAATGTAATTGAAAGTTTTATATTCTTGATGAGTACTTTGGGGTACATGTTCAGCTAGCTATGCTGAGAATTAGCTGTGCAAGTCCCCTTACTGCTAATGCTACTAATTCCCTGCACATCATACTGAATATTTACTTCTTCGTTTAGTATTTAGATGAGCCATTAAAATATTGGTTTCTCACTGTTACAGTCATCTGTAACACAAAAAAAAAATCCTAAGCATGTGGAAAAGACAATTTTTAATTAAAGATGTTTAATGCTATTTTAAAAATACCATTGTTACAATTTGAATTAAACCTCAAGTTGTTACTAAAATGGCTTCATTTCTTACCTCAGATATTGTAGATTGGGTTAATGTTCTGTGGGCACCATGGATGTAGATTATTTCCTTTGTGGGCCAAAGCTCTGGCTGTCAGAGAAGCTTAAGAGGGGCATTAGCTTAATGCTTGGGAGGTACAGAGAGTCAGTTATTTTACAAGTTTTAAATCTGGTGGCAAAATACTGTCTGCAGGATGGATTTTTATCATTTATGAATGGTTCTCTACTATATCACCTACAGACAGGTCAAACACCGGGCAAAAAAAACTTTAATTGGTCTGTGACTGTGTTTGGCAACCTTGCAAATTGATAGCATCGTTTTAACTTTCTCTTACAATTAGTTGCTTAGGTCTTGTAGTTGTTCCTCTAAATTGTAATTCTTAACGTTGCTGTGATTTTTTTAGCATTTTATTATGAGTTTCACTGCTTCACCGCTACACTTGCTACCGACTTGTTCAGTGTCTTGCTATGTCTGGAACAGAGCTATGGCTCAACGAGAATAGTTACCATTTTTCCAAGAGATACACCAAAATTTTGGAGGGAAAGGGGATCCAGCACCTCAGGAGATCACCACTGTTATTCTCCTTCTTGATTCCTCTTGTGAAAAATTATCAGCTTCCCTTCACTACTACCCTTCACTTCTCAACATCAGATCTGGGGAGCAAATGGGGAATCTGCCAGTACTTTTGCTTCTAGTATTGGCAAATTTAGAGGTAAGGACAGGACAAACTTGATGCGGTGGGTGGCTGGTTGTGGGGACTGACAAGAAGCAGGGCAGAAGTAATGCAGTGCCTGGATGAGAGCAGAATACACCTTAACAGTGGGGGAAAAGGACTACAGTGAAGGTAGGAGTCCAGATTCAATTTATTTGTCTGGGAAGTCTAGCAGACATGTGGGAGGAAAATAGTTCAAAAACCAAGACAGGGTGAACATTAACATTTTTTACTGGTGTGTTTTTAATCTAGTGCTGTGTGGGTTAAACTTCCGGTTTTGGAGATGTGACTCGGGGGTTTGGCAAATCAGAGTTAGGCCTTGGTGAAGAGGACCCCCAGCACCTGAGTAAATCAGGTGAATGTTTGCTTGGAATTTAAAAGTGCCATGTGTTTCTCAGGACTGTTTCAGAGCTGATGACTAAAGAAATTTCCTGGGACCAGTTGAACCTCAGTCTTACAGTTCAGGTTAATGGACTCACAGCAGAGCTTGATGTTCGAATGTTATAAATAGGACTTCTCTGGACTCCTTTAGGCTCCAGTCTGGGAGACTTATGCTACACATACATCTACCACTTCAAGAGCATCTTCAAGGTATATTTCAGGACAACAAGTTAGTCCTTCCTGAACTTCCTCACTGCAGCCCTCTGCCCTCTATGACTTCTCTTCCAGGTGATAAGAACGCAAGTGCTGACCACAAAGAGCTGTCCCACCAGTTGACACTGTTCAATGCAATATCCATTTCTAGCAGCAGAAGTTCTCTACAGATGGTGAGTCCTAGGAAAAAGGCTGCATGTACATGCAAGCAGAGTAGCAATAAATTGACTTGTGCTTCCTGTGGAAGTCCATTGTCTTTACAGGTAGTTCCACAAGGAAGGAGCGTAAGTGGGGTCATAGTTTGGCTCTGCATCCTTTGGATAAGGAAGGAGGCTTTCAGGGAGTGGTAGGATGAGCTTGCTGACGAGGATGCTGGGATCTGCCTTCTTCCATCCCACACCCTACATGGATTTCTTGTTTTTAATAGTTTTGTTCTTTGCATTGTCACCTTTGGAGTACTCTGACATGAGTGTCTCCTCTCTGTCCTTTTTGTCCCTTTCCCAACTCTCTTCTGCTACATATGACACATCCCAAAATCTCTGTTTTCCTCATGTCCCAGAATCTCTAATTTTTCCACTGTCCAAATGCCCTAGGCCTGTAATGCAGTCCAGCAGACCTAGAAGCCCTGCAGCAGTGCTAGAAGCACTCATAATAATATGTAGCAATGATATCAGTACAGTAAGGAGAGGAAGAGATGTCAAAGATATACTTTCAATACCACCCTTAGCTGAAGCAAAGAACCATCAGACGGCACTGGTGATCACCATACCAGTGTAACACGTAAGTCGTCAAAACTCTTCACTTTAACAAAAATGTTGACATGTTCTGCATGAAATGCAGAAATGTGCTGCACATCTGAGGCTATCATTCCTTATTCTCCAGTCAGTGCCCTGGATCTATCTATGAATTGCAAGGCAATGGCACTTTTTTGCCCGCTCTGTATGATCACTTCCAGGTGGGAGGTATGTTCCTCTCTCTTCCGTGAGGCTACCCTAGACCTGGACCCATTCAAAAACACAAGTCTATCCGGGACATCTTAGGTTCTCAGCATTGTGCCTATTACCTCACTAGACTCGAGACTGGCTGTGGGTTTTGAGAGTCATTGCTTAGTGGTTTTTTGCTTCACAAGGTGCGGTCTTCAGCAGTTGTGTTCTATCTACCCACCCAGTTGCTGTTGAAGCAACTTCCAAAGACTGAGTAGTAGACTTTACTACAATAAATACTAACATTTCACGAGAAGATTGTAAGAAAAGTTAAAATTTTAATGAAAAACGTTGGATTTTCCTTAGATTTACATAATTAAAGAAAAGTATTTCTATTTTAACTCCTTCATGATTTGGGTTGTTATAAAAAGCATTTGGAAGTGGTGGCATCTCCAGCTATAAGAAATCGTTTGTGTTTTTACTACTTTATTATTTCATTTACAAAAGGCAGCTGGAATGCAGATGTTATGATTTAACAGTCAAACTTTATTAATGTGAATTTCTCAGATAACGTTCACATTTCCTCCAAGTAAGTGGGGATTTTGCCATTGATTTCAGTGTCACCAGGATGTGACTCATCTAAGATAAAAAAATGTCCCATTTCAATGTTGACATACTGGAAGTCAAGCAAAATATCTTAGCGTACTTACAAGGCATGGAGTTGTACTTCAGAGTTTAAGTCACTTTTTTTCCTGTACGCTGGGGGTTGGTACTGTAGTTTTTGTAGCGTTTCTTCCCTACAGTGATGTCCAGTCTCACTGCAGCCCTTCAACAGACATTTTCTGCCAAGCCAGAGTGTTACTTGTCACTAAGTGCATGTGGGTACAAACTGAATCATCAAATCAGGACTCTAAAACACAAGTGAGAGAGAGGAAAAAACTCTGTACAAGGCAACTAGCACTGAGACCTTCACAAAATGGGGAAATGGTAATTCTTGGGAGATGGGTTGGATGCGCACAGACCCAAGCAGTTTTGCTGCAATGTTTGCAGGTAGTGCCAATTGAATGCACCTGAAAGGTCTTGTAGTTTTTCACTGCCTGCTACTTCATTTAATCATTTGCGGCGATGAGGTGTGACCGTAAAGGCACATCTGGCAAAAATGATGTGATAATGTGTGCGTATGTATTGCACAGCAATTATGAATATACCAGAGGTTATCAACTATGTACTGTTACACCTCTGTCTTATGAGAGAAAATGGAAGCGGACGTTGAATAAAAGGAACAGTGGGATTTAACTGATTTCTTGCCAATGTGTAAACATCTGTGTTGACACCATTTAGCAAAATTGCGATGTGTTGTCCAAGATCCGTGTTTGGCAGAGATGGCTGATGAACCCTCAGGTAGCGTGCTGATTTTCTTTTTCCCCCTGACACAGGCATTATTGCTATGATCTGTGACCCAGCTCCGTTTCAGCTGCACGAAAGGATACCAGAGACCGGGTCGTTGTTGGAAACATTGGCTGAAGGGTGCACAGAAACAAGGGGAATTTTATCACCTAATACTGAAATTGCCCTGACATGCCTTGTGTGTAGAATTTTTACCACAAACTTCCGGGCTGCGAGCGTAAATAGCACAGCCCAGATGTTCAGTTTAGAGGGGGAGCTGTAATGGCAAACTGAGTGTGCAAGGTGAGGAAGAACTGTAGAGCCAAAACACAATCAGCCAGGCAAAAGCGAGAGACTGGGGGCAATGGGAGTAGCAGGGAGAAGAAGAAAAGAGCAAAACCAGCTTTCATCTATGTAAAAATGGATGCAAAATGATTTTCAAAAAAAGCGGGTGCTCTGAAAGGAGAGGCCGGGTGAGGGCTGCCGCAGGGCTGTGGCTGGGGGTGCGGGTGGCCCTGGTGTGGCAGGATGGGGGAAGGCAGGTTTACAGCGGGGTCTCGGGGCTGAGCTGCCAGAGTTCTGGCAGCAGAGCAAGGTTTGCCTTCAGCCTTTATTTCACTGGAAGCACTGATAGGGCCTTCGTCTTTCCCCAGTTATCCTGAAACTTGGATAAAATTTCCTTCTTTAAAGCCTCTACTCTTCTGCTGAAACCACCCAGCGGGCTGAAAAGTGCTCAGTGGGGTCTGAGGGACAGAAGCACAGAAAACATCAGCTTTGTTTGCCTAGGCCACAGGGGATGTTAAATAATCTTACAGGTGTTCATGGCACAGGTGGCTCACTTAGAACATTTTGAAGAGAAAAAGTTGTTCTTTGGATTAAACAAGATGGATTCCTGAGGTAAAAAAAAGCATATTTTCATGTAATCAAGGACTATATCGTAGTACTTACACAGGAAGGAAGGGAAAAAAGTTTCTTCAGGCACAGAAGATCCTTCTTGGCTCTTTTATTTCCTAACTTCTAAGTGCTTGACTAGAGCTGCAGAACTTTTCAAACAATTTTTTTGTGTTTGGAAATACATGTATCGAGTACAGCAACTGTTCAAGTGTGAATTTATTTTTAAATAGAATTGACTCCTTGTATTAGTATAGGCGCTTTGGAAGTAGAAACATTTTTATATTATCACCATCTATCTTTTGAGAAAGCGACGGATATTTTTACCTTGGCAAGTCTGGTAGCAAGGTGGAGGCAGTTTTACAATAATCTGAATATATTTAAGGTGTGCGGTTCATTTTTGTACCTAATGAATAGCCGAGTGCCTGAGTGGGTGGATGGAAAATAAGAAGCGCTCGGATTACATAGAGAAGGTGAAACACATTGCATTTATGCACGTAACATATCTGCTAATATTCCAATACATTTGATAAAGTCACTGTTAAAAGCCATTTTTAATGCATGTGATGGCAATCAGTTTTCTTTGGAAACTGTGATTCCAAGGGGGGAAAAGATGTCCGTACATTTTAGAAACCAGTACAAGTGTTTCATCGAATTAAACCAGAAATCGCGTTATCTTCCAGTCACATTTCTCCTGTGGTCCCCGTGGTGCTGTAGGCAGAGACGAAACAGAAACTGGCACCAGCTGAAAGGACTGTGGGCAGAGCAGGCGCTCAAAACGGGGCGACACACGATTTCTGCTGCACCGAGTGGAGTCCGACACCTTTGCTCTGCAGCTGCCCACGTGGCTACAAAAGACAAGCTACCAAATGCTTTGCTTGCACACACTTGGTAATTAATAGTAAAACGACGACTAGGAACACTGACGCAAATTAAGAAGCACATTATCAAGAGAGTGCTGTGGAAATGGTTTAACAGACTGTGTCAGAGAGTCTGAGGCACAAAACGTAAGGAGACCTGCAGAGACGTCTGAAGTTACAGAGAAGTGGGTGAAGCAAGAGTCTTCTGGCCCATTTTTGTGCAAAAGGACAGCTGGTGCGAGAGCGTCCGGCAGTCCTGCCTGCCAGCGTGCCTGGGAGGACTCAGCCGGAGGCAGCCAGCTCCATCGGGATGGTCACTGTCACCACAGGCGGCTGCTGCCCGTTTTGCACAGCTAACCAGCAGCTGTACCTAAGCAGCAGCTAACCTCCTGGGCTTTGGGGAAGAAGATGCTCCATAGAAACTAAAAAGTCATCTTTTGGGAGGACTGCAGAGCTTTGCTTCTTTCCGGTGGTCACATTCATGACCTGGTTGCGATGAAATTTTCCGTATTCTTCAGCACTTCTTTCCTAAAGATGGCAAAAATGGCTCCTTTATCTGTAAGGAACATTAAGTGCTGATATACGTGGGGAAAAAACCCTGAGTATCCCTTGGGAATTACCTATGATGGCTAGTGTGTCATTATTTTCTTTAGCCCTTTCTCCCTACAGACAATAAAAAGGGATCCTTCATTTGTAAGGAACATTTCATGTTGGTACAAGTTATCTGGGAGAAAAAAAAATCCCTTGGAAATCTCATACAGCAGTTGGTTTGGCACTGATTTATTTGCTTTGCATTTCTTTTTTGCCAGATAATTTTGATATAAAATATGGAACAAGATACCTGCAAATCACTCCTGAAGGAGCCCTGTGGCCTCAGAGCTGATAGTCTTTCCTGACTATGTGCTATGCCTTTCGGAGCAATTTCATTCAGCCTATGTATCAGCTTCCACTGCATGTCTTACAAAAGGTAAAATCGTCTAATTCAGCATTAGCTGATTGCTGCTTATTGATACAGAAAACGGTGCATTGCAGCATTCTCATCCTTTGTGGCAAAAAAAAAAAGCAACATTTTTAATGAGAAAGGAAAAAGAAACTATGACAATAAATTCGAGAGGCTGCTCATTTAAATAGCTTCTAAATGAAACATTTGCATTTTATGAATAATTCTGCATTCTGATGTCTGATATCTGGAGCAAATCATGACAGACCTTGGGTATCTTCATGTTTATAAAGGTAAATGTGCCACACCTTGCACACTTTTGGCTCCCAGTACTCTCTTCTCAACGTATGATTGCATCTTAAAATTCTGTCTTCACTACTTCTTGTGTTTGCAATAAGCGAATCCTGAGAAGGGGACAGTGCAGAGGGAAAACAGATATGTGATTTCTTGGCTTTCAGGTCCCGTGTGCGCAATTAGTTACAAAGCAGCCTCAATAAAGAAAGTTGATATCCATCTATTCTCCCCCTTGCCAAAATAAACTTTCTCCAGAATATGTATACACTTTTAAAATTCAGAAATAATTTCATCGTGTTGAAATATAAATTCTAAGTGCGTTGCCCTGGGATAGTAGAACAAAGGGTGAGGCATGGGAAAGGGGAGAGAAGAATTATGGTACCTGGGAAAAAGGTATATGACAGCTCTACTGAAGACTTTCTGGTTTTCCTGTTGGTTTGGAAGATGCCCTCTCCCATAGAATATTTGCGGGGCTGCTGCCCAGGCTCAGTATTCTCATAATCTATGCACAATAGCTAAATCCTGGTGTCAGAGGGGACTGGCAATTTTTAAGCAGAGCTAGATTTAGCATTTTCAAGTCTTCAGATCATTTCCCTTTTATCTTAGACAGAGCTGTGATCACGTCATTGTGCAGAAAGCGTTACTTAAGGTTTAGGGAGGGACCGGTAAACTGATGCTTGTGGATGAATCTCATCTGATTTATTTTAAATTTTGAGAGGTGTGTGTGAGAAGGAGAAGGAAGATCTTTAGATCATCCTTGCTTCCCGTGACTGATACCCAGCTGCTACCATCTTTGAATTCCAGTAGTTAGTTTATTTCTGCTTTCAGGGTTGCCTACAAAAAAAAAATATAGAGACAGAAGGTTGGGTTTAAAATTGCACGCCTCCAAAATTCACGGCATTTAGGATGCCTGTCACTGAAAGGTAGTGCTTCAAATTAATTGGAAGTGCAATGCATATCAGTATAAACCTCAGAATTTTCCCAGATATCCCAAAAAGGCTGGAAGAAGAGATGGGTGCCTGGGGCCCTGCTTAGGCATCTGTTTGCCATATGTTGTCACTAAGGAAATGAAATTAAATGTTAGAAAATCTGCAAGAGGTAAAATGTAGGAGGCACCAAACTAAAAATAGGAAGGCTTACATGGAGACTGGACAGCTGGGTCTTCATGGCCTCAAAACGGAGTGTAGTTAATGCGATTTCTACCAAGTGCTTCTGAAGCACAGCAGTACTGGTCCTCACAGAAGCCGTGTCTGATCCATGGATCTCCACGAGTCCTAGAATATGGAGGAAGACTAGAATGCCCACAGGCAGATACAGGCCACACTAGAAACATCAACAAGTTAAAAGTTACACATGTACGAGGTGCAGGTGTCAGACGCGAATGGAAGCATGTCATGACACCAGGTGCAGACTAGCANCCCACAGGCAGATACAGGCCACACTAGAAACATCAACAAGTTAAAAGTTACACATGTACGAGGTGCAGGTGTCAGACGCGAATGGAAGCATGTCATGACACCACGTGCAGACTAGCATGAGATAACCCCTAGGAAGTAAAAAATGTCAATGTGTACTAGTGATACAGGCCGCTGGCAGTGAAACAAAGATAAAAACTGCATGCTCAACTAGGTGGGGAACCACTGGAAAGATGAAGTAGCACAAGGGAAAAGTTGCTGAAGAGAGGCTTGCGTGGAAATTATGGGAACAAAGGAAAAGAAAGCTTGGAGCAAAAAGTGGGAAACATTGCAGAAATCAGGACATAAATGTGTACAGCAAGCTGCATAACTGTGTATAAAAGCTGTACACAAAGCCTATTAAACCTATTAAAAGCTATTATACATACATCCTTCAGAAAATTAACAATCCATGGTATTTTATTATTACTGTGGCTATTGACGCTATTGCTCAGCTCTGGATTTCAAGCTGGTGAAACTGGAATACCTCTGTTGAAACTAATGGAGACAGCAGTTTGTGCCAGAAGGAGGATCAGGTCTTCCCTGTTTGCATGGAACCTTTACCAAGATGGTGTGTGAAGAGGTACTTCTGCTGGGTGCCTGGAAATAGAGTAACTGGTTGGGTCAGCGATGCAGTATTACCATGGATGTTACTAGGACTGGATGAATCATTCACTGTAAATCGATTATAGGATAATTTTAGCTTTTTTGTTGTTGTTCACAAATCATTCATGAACTGATCTTGATTCCTCATGACAGACTGATTTTCAAAGTCCTCGCCTGAAGATTTTGAAGGAAAATACTGTCTATGTCTATGAGTTGTCAGCTTTGACTGTTTGCTGCTTGTGACGTATAATTGGTCACTTCACTTGCGTTGCAATTTTTCTGCTCCACAGCTGATTATTGGAGTTTGGATGCAGAATTAGAGCATGATTGCTAATGATTAGTGACCAGAACATACTCTTAATTATGCATGAATAGTGATGTTTGTATCTGAGAATTCAACTGAAGACAGAAATTCCCAACGCATTTATGCCAATAAAAATTGGAGATAAGGAATAAGATGCAGCATGAGGTTGGCAAAGAAAGGTACATTCAGAATTTGAATTCCATTTCATAAACTTTATTTTGGAACCATTTATCGTGTTCTAAATTTTGACTTGTCATTGACACATTTAGGAACCTAGGAGTGCCCTTCCTATACGGGACTTAGATTTGCAGGTTGATCTACAAAGTTGTCAGGAAAATATAGCTCCCTCTCGTTCAGACCCAGAAAAAACCCATCAGGCAACTCAGGCTGATCATGTGCATAAAGCTCATGAGAGCTCATCCCTAAGGTAAGCCCCACAACTTCAGACACACTGGGGGATTTCGGATTGCTGGGACGAAGTCGTTAGGTTCAACCAACGCTTGCATCCGCTGCCATCGTTGGTAAATAATCAGTTACGCTGGTTTCAGCTTAATTTATGACGATGCATACGTGCTTCTCTGAGTCCCTGCTCTGAAGTGAGCTTTCGGTATCGTAAGACTCTATTTCTTACTCCTCTGTGTATGTCCTCACATCTCTGTACAATTTTTTAATAAGATTTTTTAATCACACGATTCACATCACTCTCCACAGATTCTCTGTCCTCCTTGTTTACCATCTCACTTGTTTCTGCATGCTGTGTAAATTTAATCAGTGGAAACTGTAGCAATGACAAAACCATTCACTAACAGACTGATAGGAACCAATTCCCAAGTTACATCCTTTTAGTTCCTTATGATGTGATGTTCAAACGCCACGGTCACATGATTTGAAGACGCAGGCCTGTGAATGCACTGTATGAACACAGTTATCTTTGTGAATGAGAGCAATAGCTATNTTCACTAACAGACTGATAGGAACCAATTCCCAAGTTACATCCTTTTAGTTCCTTATGATGTGATGTTCAAACGCCACGGTCACATGATTTGAAGACGCAGGCCTGTGAATGCACTGTATGAACACAGTTATCTTTGTGAATGAGAGCAGTAGCTATGAACAAAAAGAAAACTGAAGAACATAAAATAGAGGTTTGTTTTACAAGACCTGCGTTCCCTGAAATCATATTGATTATTATTAATTGCACCTTAAGCATTCAATTCTACTTTGGGAGGGAGCTAAATGAAACGTCTCATTATGTGGCCAGGTTCAGCGTGTGACTAACAGATCTATATTTTCCTCGATCATCTCTCTGCTCTTTTTTAATGTTTGGAATACATTGGCAATTCAAAGATCTTCGAGATTTTTTCTGTTTTCCTCTAGGTTCCTTGATTTGTACGTGTGTAATTGCAGCTGACTCTGCATCATATTTTTCTTCATTCTGGATGCAAGGCTTTCTGTGCCATCTACAACATTTTATTGGGCAGATTCATCCTCCTGCTTCCCTCTGAAATCAGAAGAGAAATAGCGATTAACATACCCGGCTTTTCTGAGCCTTTGTTCAGAATTAAAATACCTGTTTCTAGCAATGGACCAATATTCGGTGTAGAAATTCTTTACTCTAAAGTGTTTCTAGTGTGTTCCTTCTGACTGTGTTGCCTATTGATCTTTTCTTGTATAGCTGTTTTCAGCAGAGTACATTTATAAGAATTTACAGATTACTGCTATTATCCTTTTTGACATCCTTTATATTTTGATTGCTAATGTTTCAGTAGCATTTCTGCATCTTCTATATTTCACAAATTCTTTCTTCCCCAGCATGAATTCATTTCTACTGGCAAATTTCTGGCACTTTTTTTTTTTTAATACCCGCTAGAATGTTCTTGAACAATTTCCAATTCCTATTAATATTTCCCACATTAAATTGATGTTCCTAGCTTGTTAAAGCAATAGGTTTTTCTAAGCTTGGACAAATTGTCCCTTTCTGTTTCTAACTGGTATTGCATTCAATGCGCATGAAGTAAATGTGATGAGAGGGTTGTGATTACTGGTAGCCAAATACAGCAGGTCTTTATCATCTAAATGAGGTCCAGTAACTAATGTGTCTACACTGGCTGCAAGATGCCCTGTGTTTAAAAAGCATTATTTATTGTTTCTAGAAATGCTACTAAAATGATGGGACATCCTCTGTAACAGTGGTCTCCAAAGTGGGGAGACAATCCGTTGGGGCACAGGAAGAAAATGCAGAACTTCGTTAGTACAGGCATATAGTTTATAAATAAATAAATACACATATATTGGGGGTGCGTGCTCAAAAATTTTTTGATGATAGGCATGCACAATCAAACAGGTTTGGAGACCGCTGCTCGATGAGATGTCTGGTAAGTACATTCTTAGGCTCCAGTGATCCTAAAGGCAAGACCAGCCCACACAGCCTGTTTCTAGTTTGTCCTGGCCGTGGTCAGAATGCTGGGCTAGATGGACCCTTGCTTGGAACTAACACATGAGTCCTTACGTAGTCTCAATCCATAAATTTAAAACCTTCTGTGATTGTGAACTGTCTGCAGCTTTCTAACATTTTTGATTTGTGGGTTTTTTTCTCAATCTTCCATCCTTACAGAATTACAGCCTTTTAAATGGTCCAGTTATATAAATCGCTCTTGTAATAGTGAGTATTGAAAACAAAATCTATTATATGATCTGTTTTCTTTTTTTTACCACCTACTCTGATCGTAATCACTACACAGACAGTTACAGTAACATCCTTTGCTTTGTATGTTATGCCATGCAGGTTAGCGAGACTGGTTTGGACTCCAGTGACTGGATGGTGACAGCTCTTCACAGCAGGAGGGAGCTGCAATTTGAGGTTCAAAGCAGTCGTCTGCTTCCAGAAGAGCTCCTATGGTTTAGAAATGGCTAAGTTTAAGAACAGTATCGGACCAATAGCTAGGCTGTTATTTTAGGGCAGCCTGTTAGAAATGCTTCCCTTTGCAGCTTCGTGTGTCTGTCTTTAAGTGCAGAAAACACAGTAATTTTTTGAGGATTTACTTTTTAGACCATCTTAACATGCATCATAGCCCTATGAACTTGATGGGTTTCGCAGTCCTGGCTGAGTCTGATGGAAGCTGACATCTGTAGGCTTCTGTGAGGGCTATGGGAAGAACGTACTAAATATGTCAGGCTGGAGTCTCCCCAAGCAATTTGGCAATTGTTAGCCTGAAAGCACCGTTTTGGAAAAGTATGCTGACTCATGACATAAGAGAGGAAGGATTTATTTTTTAAAGCAATAGGCTAGTATGGTGGATTAACTTCTTAATGCGACAGAGCAAATCTCTAAATGCCTCTGTCCATGAAAGTTATATCCATTCAGCAACTATAGCACTTTTTCCCTCTGTCTTGCTTCATTAATTGTAAACATCTTTGGAGCAGGAGGTGTCAAGGGGTCTCCAATTATGTATGTGAAGGGAACTTGGCACCATGGGCCTCTTATTTCAACTGGGAGTTCTGCAGGCTACTCCCATGCAAATAGTGTATGGTAGTAAGATTCAAAAGAGTACCCATGGCTCTTCTTGCTTCTATTTGGTGTTATGGGTATCCAGCAGATCTAAAAATTAGGCCAAAGTATCCTGACAGCAAATGGGAAAATAAGTGCATATTAATAGCATCGCAGACTGGTACGGAAAGGGCAGGAATCACAGAACCACAACATGGTTTGGGTTGGAAGGGACCTTCAAAGATCATCTAGTCCAACTCCTGTGCCGTGGGCAGGGAGGGACATCTTCCACTAGACCAGGTTGCTCAAACCCCTGTCCAACTTGACCTTGAACATTTCCAGGGAGGGGGCATCCACACCTTCTCTGGGCAACCTGTTCCAGTGTCTCACCACCCTCATCATGAAAAATTTCTAGTGTCCAATTTAAACCAACCTTCTTTCAGTTGAAAACTGTTGCCGCTTGTCCTGTCACTTCAGGCCTTAGTAAAAAGTCCTCTCCAGCTCTCTTGTAGGCCCCCTTCAAGTACTGAAAGACCACAGTAAGATCTCCCCAGAGCCTTCCCTTCTCCAGGCTGAACAACCCCAATGCTCTCAGCCTGTCCTCATAGGAGAGGTGCTCCAGCCACCTGATCATCTTCGTGGCCCTCCTCTGGACTTGCTCCAACTGGTCCATATCCTTCTTACGTTGGGGAACCCAGAGCTGGATGCAGTACTCCAGGTGGGGTCTCACAGGAGCAGAGATGAGACCCCACCTGGGAAAAAACAGCTTAGTTTTAACCCAGATGAGTTTCTTGCTCTGTTTCTCCTCCCATCCACAGGAAGGGAAGGCACGGCAGAGGGAAGAAGCAGGAGGGCATAGTGTGACTGCTGCTGGCAGAAGTCCTGCCTTACGCCAGCTAGTCCCATTTGCAAAGCTGCAGCCTAAATGACGTGGCAGCCCGGACCGAACCAGGCCTATTGAACTGTAAGAATAACGCATTATGGAAAAGTGGAAAACACTAATACCAAATAGCATTTCCCACTGTATTTACTAGATTCCTGTGATTGTTTCTGCCCCTGAGAGGCCAGCAGCACAATTCTGCAGCCTTTTAATGTTGCGTTATCAACTCCATCTCATGTGAAGAGAGGCTGCTTTGGAGGCACGGAGTAAGACAAGCTTTTTTACCAAAATCTCATGTTTTGCAAGAGAATTTGAAGATTTCACTTAGGTTCATGACATCTATTTTTTTAGTTTCTCAGGTTCAGCCATCCTTGATAACTTACCTTGAAAAGTCTTTCACTGAAAGTTATCACTTAGGTCTGAAGTGGAGGTAATTCTGTGTCTGAAGGTGCAATGCATCCTGATTCTTTTTCCAAAGAACTGGACTGTGTCAGCTTGCCCAGTCACTGCAAGTACTTTCCATTGCACTTCCCTCAAGAGATCAGTTTAAAACGCAGCATCAGTACTTTTGTAAAATTTGAACCCTGAGCCCTCCAGCTTCGGCATTTTATTTTCACAACTTAAATTTGTTCTCCAACTCTTTAATTTCAAAGGGACAGCAGTCTGCCAGGCTTTCCTTTAGAAATCAGATGAAAAGCAGATGTTCGTGCTGAATATTGCACAGCTCTGTACAGCTGGCGGGAAACTTTATGTAATAAAATTACCCCGTGTGGAAATTCTTGACTGTGGCTCAGTTCACCAAGCTTACTAAGAGCCCTGCCATGAGTTTGATTATGCCTTTTGAAATTAAGGGTAGAGGGAACAAAGTTAAGTCATGAAAATAAAGTCCCAAAGCCTGGAGGGCTCTGGATTCAAATTTCTCAAAAGCATTAGGACTAGGTTTTAAAACTGATCCTCGCAGTGATCTGCAGCGGGAGGTGTCATCAAAAACTGGGCAAGCTGGCACAGTTCGGTCTTTCCTCACAAAAAGGGAGGCAAAATGTACACTTCTGAGGCAACAGTTTTTTTCAGTAAAGCCTTTCCTTAGACGTTTACGTTAGCTTGTCTCAACATCTGTTGGAGTACAGGGCTTCTTCCAATGGTTTGACTTGAATGTCTTCCAATTTGACTTGAATGTCTAATCTAAAACCTTTATTTTCCCTTTTAACATAGTATACTGTTTAATTCAATATGCTGTCCTTATCAAGTATAGTAATTCTGCCCTGGTTTTGATTATAATCTCCTAAAAAGATTCAGTAATTTACCATCAAGATGAACTCTCAATTCCTTCATACCTTATGAGACATTTTTCCATCATTTAAGAGACTTTTCACCTCCCCATGGTGTAGGGAAAGAAGATGGTGATCAGACTCAGAATTTATTATTCAAATATGAGTTTTCTGTTAATAATTTATGAAATCCTTTCTAAATTAGAAACAAATTATATGATTTCACCTGTAACCTAACGAAGATGCTCCAGGTGGTTCCATTATTTTTCTCTTCTTTTCTAGTAATTTACAATGTCTTAGAGTGTAGGTAGATACACTCTAACCAATCTGATTTATTGTCTTCCTTTCCAAATTAGGCAGTACTGGCATACTGCTTGGTTTTATTTGCATATCTTTGTTGTTGGGAGGGCAGTTTGGCAACCAGCTGGGACTCGTTCTCAAGTGAGCTGCAGAATGGGAATCTTTTACTTTGCTCAGCAGACACAACTCTTTCTTACCCTGAGCATGCCCGATGAAGTACCTCCCCTCTGGCTGGTGACGCCATCATAAATTTGCCTTCTTTCTTTGTTAATAAATTAATACAGTTTACTTTTAGAGAGGCCCAAAATCTCACTGCCAACATGGAGTTTTATAAGTCTTCTAAGTAAATGAGGGCACTAACTCAATTGGATAATTGTAGAACGGTTTGGGTTGGACAGGACTTTTGAAGATCATCTCATCCAACCCCTCTGCCATGGGCAAGGATAGCTTGCACTAGATCACGTTGCTTAAAGCCCCGTCCAACCTGGCCTTGAACACTTCCAGGGAGGGGGGCATTCACAACTTCACTGGGCAGCCTGTTCCAGTGTCTCACCACGCTCAAAATAAAGAATTTCTTCCTAGTGTCTAAATTTACCCTCTTTCAGTTTAAAACCATTACCCCTCATCCTATTACTACACTCCCTGATAGAGTCCCTCCCCATCTTTCCTGTTTGGCCCCTTCAGGTAGTAGAAGGCTGCTGTAAGGTCTCCTCAGAGCCTTCTCCTCTTGAGGCTCAACAACCCCCAATGTTCTCAGCCTGTCCTCATAGGAGAGGTGCTCCACCCCCCTGATCATCTTTGTGGCCCTCCTCTGGATTTACTCCAGCAGGTCCATGTCCTTCTCACGTTGGGGGACCCAGAACTGAAAGCAGTACTCCAGGTGGAGTGTCACGAGAGTGGAGTAGAGTGGGAAAATCACCTCCCTTGACCTGCTGGCCACAATTCTTCTGATGCAGCCTAGGATACAGTTGGCTTTCTGGGCTATGAGCAAACATTGCCAACTCATATTCAGTTTTTTATCCGCCAGTACCAAGTCCTTCCCCACAGGGCTGCTCTCAATCAATTCATCGCCCAGATGGTATCCACGTTTGAGATTGCCCTGAGCCAGGTGCAAGACCTTGCACTTGGCCTTGTTGAACTTCATGAGGTTCACATGGGCCCACCTCTCCATATTATTACGTAGTAAATTAAATTTCTATAAATGTTCTTGATATGCTTGAATTAAAATATTTTACATGATCTTTGGACATTTGCAGAACTTAAGCTTCCACAAACAGAAGGCTTGTACTTCGCCTTGAGCAAGATTTAGCATCTACCTTTAAAAGTAGCTTTCCTGGGAGGGTGCAGCTAAGTCTCCACCCCTTTCCTTACTACTTTTGCAAATGCTGGCATAAAAACCAGCTGGTTGTACTGAAACTTGGATTAATTTGAAGTGTAAGAAATGGAGCTTAGCACAAATGCAGGTAGGGACTGCAGTTACTTCTTAACTGGGTGTGTGTGGATGTGTAAGAAGGGTGGCTGTAAATAGGAGAAGGTATCAACTGAATCCTGACGATACAGGGGAAAAACCTGTTTACATACTGAAGAAGTCGATCGTTAAAGTAAGGTATAATGAGAAATGGATAAAAGAGGGGAAATTATATGAGACCGTACTGAAAACATTCCAAGTTGCCAACCCTAATTAGTGTTTGTGAAATCCCTGACTGTTGCCATGGCAATAAATGTCATACTACGAATGCAGCATTCTGACTTCTTCACAGGATCAAGCGAAGTTGGAAAGGAGCAAATCCCTGTATAAACATCGATATCGTCAATTAATTAGGAAACACAGCAAGATAAATAATAAGACCCCATGAAAGGTAAATTATTTTCTGTTTTCTGTTGCTACATTTGAAAGTTTCCCCAGTATCAAACCATCTCTGAAATTCACTTTTGTTCTACCGTAGTGCTTAATCACAGACCACAGTGGA
Organism: Steatornis caripensis; assembly: GCA_013398225.1. NCBI lineage: Eukaryota > Metazoa > Chordata > Aves > Caprimulgiformes > Steatornithidae > Steatornis > Steatornis caripensis. The sequence continues at coordinate 312,952 of VZSC01016179.1, read as the reverse complement.
AGTTATTGTGGAGGGAGTCTTTTAATACATTACTTAGCAGGTTAAAGACTTTTGGTTATTTGAAATATTTGATCTACTTAAGCACATTTCTTTCTTTAAATGTCACTTAGCTTGTTTATTTATTTATTTGAGATAAAATTCCACCTAAACAAGCCTAGAGTGCTCTGTTCTTTTAAGAAACATTGATAAGCAATCTAAAATGGAGCAGATGATCTTGAGTGCCATCACACAGCACGTAAAGGACAAACAGGTGATCAGGCCCAGTCAGCACTGGTTTATGAAAGGCAGGTCCTGCTTGGCTAACCCAATCTCCTTCTATGACAAGGTGACCTGCTTAGTGGATGAGGTGAAAGGCTGTGGATGTTGTTTACCTGGAGTTTAGTAAAAACTTTGACACTGTTTGCCACAGCATTCTCCTGGAGAAACTGGCTGCTCATGGCTTGGATGGGCATATTCTTCCTGGGGTAAGAAACTGGCTGCATGGCCAGGCCCCAAACAGTTGTGGTGAATGGAGTTAGATCCTGTTGGTGGCCAGTCACGAGTGGTATTCCCCAGGGCTCAGCACTGGGGCCAGTTCTCTTTCTTTAATATCTTTATGGATCATCCAATGATCTGGATGAGGGGATAGAGTGCACCCTCAGTGAGTCTGCAGACGACACCAAGTTGGGCGTGAGTGTTGATCTGCTGGAGGGTAGGAAGGCTCTACAGACTGATCTGGACAGGCTGGATCGATGGGCTGAGGCCAATGGTATGAGGTTTGACAAGGCCGAGGTCCAGGTCACACACTTGGTCGCAACAACCCCATGCAATGTGACAGGCTTGGGTAAGAGTGCCTGGAAAGCTGCCCAATGGAAAAGGACCTGGGGTGTTGGTCAACAGCTGGCTGAATATGAACATCAACTGAGCCAGCAGTGTGCCCAGGTGGCCAAGAAGGCCAAGAGCATCCTGGCTTGTATCAGCAATAGTGTGGCCAACGGGACTAGGGCAGTGATTGTCCCCCTGTACTCGGCACTGGTGAGGCTGCACCTCGAATGCTGTGTTCAGTTTTAGGCTGCTCACTACAAGAAAGACACTGAGGTGCTGGAGCGTGTCCAAAGAAGGGTCTAGAACGTAAGTCTTACGAGGAGTGGCTGAGGGGACCGGGGTTGTTTAGTCTGCAGAAAAGAAGGCTGAGGGGGGACCTTATCGCTCTCTACAACTACCCGAAAGGACGTTGCAGTGAGTTGGTGTTGGTTTCTTGCCTCAAGTAACAAATGATAGGACAAGAGGAAATGGCCTCAAGTTGTGCCAGGGGAGGACTAGATTAGGAAAAGTTTCTTCACCAAAAGGCTTGTCAAGCATTGGAACAGGCTGCCCAGGGAAGCGATTGAGTCACCATCCCTGGAGGTATTTAAAAGACGTGTAGATGTGGTGCTCAGGGACATGGTTTAGTGCTGGACTCAGCAGCATTAGCTTTATGGTTGGACTCAATGATCTTAAAGGTCTATTCCAATCTAAATGATTCTATGATACTTTGAAAATATTAACCAATGGGGGGAAAAAAGGCATTTTTTTTCTCATGGTTTGGTCTCTTGCATGACTTCAGAATCTTGAACTTGACATTGAAGAAGTTCCATTATACACACGTAAGTATCTTGCAATATACATAATACCTATTTACAGCTGGAATCACACTCTTCTCTTTAAAGAAAATCCTTGCTTTTGTGAGTTTAGATCAGAATCTTGGTCTCTTCTGACTTTCACAGCCATGAAACTTCTTCTGTAACCACACGCAGACGGAATGTTCCATATTATGAATATAAAAGTAAAGGTGTCTAATGTTAAGAAAGAAAACAGAAGAAAAATTGCTAAAATTGTTTCCATATGGTAAACAAGTTTCTTTTTCTTTTATTTGACAAATCGCTCACAAACGTAGGCCTGGAATACAGTTGTCAAATATGTCATCTGCTCCTAAGAATTTGATTAATTGACTCCCCATTTATTCAATTACTGCATCAATAGTTTGGCATTTTTAAAAGTTAATCCTTTTTATCCATTAGTAATTATTGTTTAATCCATATCTTGCAATAGTCCTAATAGTCAGCTTCATTAATTTAATAAAGAACAGCTAAGTATCTCTTTTCTGAATTCTATCTCGTTTGTATCACAGCTTAGTTCCAAACATGTGATTGACCAGGATTTTGAATCGTCTCACGGATGACTTTTATACGCAGGGTAAACAAGATCAGTTTGAATACATGGGTTATTTTGAATTTTTCAATACTTTTATCGTGTTTGCATAAAATTCAATACAGTGGCAGCATAAATTGCCCAGGGAAAGGAAAGGAAAACAAAATAAGAGCATCCACTGGACACTAGCTCAATAAACAAAAGTTTTTATTCTCGATTCTGTGACTGAAATGCTACATGCCCTTGGGCATGGCACTCTGCTCTGTTTTTCCTGTGTTGCTCCTCTTTCTTTTCCTTTAGTCTGTTTGGACTGGAGCTTCTCCCGGGTGGGTACTGGAGGTGTAAACAGGGTAGCTAGCAAAATGGGGTCCTGATCTCTGTTGTGGCCTCTAGGTGTTGCTATAATACAAATAATTAGCCAAAAGACGTGTTTCATAGTGTCCGTAGAGGGAGTTGCCAATTTTTGTTAGAGCCATGCTTAATTTTACACAATTAAACCCCTCTCTCTCCCCTCTCTGCAACATAACTGAAATTTTAGCTTTGTATATTGGACAAATGAACCTGAATGTGAAAAGATAGGAAAGCTGTAGAAAGATATTTGACTGACCTCTAGTTAAAGTTGCTCATCTTGGGGTGCCTTGGTGCCAGCCTCCTGCCCAAGGACGTTCTCTACTAGAGGAGCCCTCTATCATACTCCTGACTCAGCCCAACCTTCCACTGCTAGAGTCAGTCACTGGCCATCACATCCTTTGCAAGGCCTCTGCCACTGACATGGTTTAGGAGTGCACGTCAGGCGCACATAAGGGCACAAGTGCAAGCGATCTAGATCAGGACACAGTTCTGTTCTCACGTCTAAGGACACAACCGACAAGCCCTGAAGTAATTACGAATTGAGATGCTTGTGAGTTTAGTGAGGATAAGCTTTGTCTTGTGAAAATTCAGACCCCGGTACAGGTGGTCACAAGATCTGCGTATTTTGCCTAACAGGGGACCATTATGCAAAACTCACTGTCATTGTCATCAGGAATTTTAAGATTTTTAGTTTAATTTTTAAAATAAAGCATAGAAAAGAAGCAACAAACAATTCGGAAGAGTTCAAGCAACCTTTTGTTTTGTTACATTTCCAAAGAAGGAGCTGCTGATCCTGCAGCCCACCACAGCCCGTCATTTGATATAACTTCCAGCCGAGCAGTTCCTGCAGAAGAACAGCTCTCGCAGAGGTGTGCCGGACCCATCGGTACTTATGGCAATACCCGGAACAGTGCCAGATGTCTCTCAAAATTGCATTTGTAGAAAATGCATTTGTAGCCTAACAGTTTTGTCTGGCAGGGGATACGTGATCCCTCCTGCAAAGCAAAGGCACAGTAAAGGAAAGGAACTGGATGCAAGTTTAAACAAAGTGCGGCAGGTACCTGCTGGAGCAATGTCTTACCAGGATTGACTGACACAAAAGGGGCAGAAGATGGGATCAGAGCTGTGTCCTTTTCCTAGCACCTAGACATAGGTGCTATGGGACCACGAGCCCTATAGCCATCCCCTCCCTCTCTTGTGGCCGCCATCAAGTGTGAGTTAATTAACTACAATCTCTTCCTAGCATGGAGGAGAAGTACAGTGAGGGGCAGGCAGTCTCTCTGCTCTGGTCCATGTGTAGTTCAACCTCTGGGACAGCTGCGGTCCAGCTCTCAATATCTAATTGAGATTACATAACGAAATACTGCAGGTATTTATGTAAAAGCTATTTTAATCAAAAGACTAGCCATTAAATTGCCAGTGCTCTTAAGCATGCTTCACCAATTTTTCCACTTTTAATACTCAAGTAGACAATTTTTTTAATGTTTTATAAATGATAAAAAATTCACATCAGATTTTAACAGAATTAAGCATACTTATTCAACACACATGGGGCCTCTGAAAAAATGTTATTCAATTTAATAATTTTAATTTACATTGTATATGTACAAGAGCATTTCTTTCAACCCACAGGTTAACACCACCAAAAAAAAAAAAAAAA
>VZSC01016179.1:282283-308653 GCA_013398225.1 Steatornis caripensis | reverse complement strand
AAAAAAAAAAAAAAAAGAAAAAAGAAAAAAAGTACTGCGGTTAGCAGAGTGAAAAAAACTCTTGAAACACTGTTGTCTGAAATAAAAGCAAGGCACTCTCCCTTAACACCTGATATATTCCTGAATTCCACCTAGACAAAGGCATGTTCACACTGAGAGAGCTCTAAGAAAAGTAGCAGATTTATTCTGCGTTAACTCCTCCTTTTACCACTGTGACTCTAGGATGAATCTGTGTATCGAAGTTGACATGAAGGACAATTCCACGGATGACGGGATTTGGGAGAGTATCAGTTAAGACTATCTATGGAAGACTGGAGGACACTGGTTACACGAAGTCTCACATGGGGCTCTGGACCTGCTACCCTCCACTCACATCCCACTTAATAAATAAACCTTGCTCAACAAAAAAGCAATTTTACTGTACTATGCTGATTCGCCTGACAAGTCTTTGTAAGGGCCCACTCGCAAGAAGTGCCTGCAAGCCCTCGTCTGGTTGGTGCTCAGCACCTGGCAGGATTTGTCCCTAGATAAAAGTCATTTCTCAAGGGACCTTGTGTCTTACACAAGGAGACGAAAGTAAACATACTTCTGGACTTTGTGCCTGTATGTTTTTGTATGCGCACATGTGTGTGAATGTATATATATATACGTATATATATATATATTTAGTATATACAAACGCAAATTCAGTCAAAATATATTTGTCTTGCTGGTCAGGCTTGTTACAGCAACCTACAAGAAACATTAGCTTCTCTGATATTTAATTATGCTATTATGTTTGCACATAAGCTTAAAAGTCAATACAAAAAGCAATACTTTTCCAAATATTATCTGCAGGTAAACCGGAAATATTAACTATAGTGATTAGAAGTCTGTTTCCCTATTGACACTACTATAAATCTTGATATAAGAATAATTTTTTCATAAAAGCACATCCAAACATAGTAAGTGATAAAATACCAGATTACTATTTGAAAACCATACAGTGACTCGATATCTGGGTTATCCTTTGCAGCAATTAGGCAATTCATTTGGCATCTGTTTGATTGTATAATTTAATTTCCATATAAACAGCATAGTTTAAAAAAAGACAAAAGCTAGAATGTTTAAAGCTAACAAAAGATACAGTGACATCAGGTTGACATTCAAAAATCTCCTTAGCAAAATGACCAACAAAATTTTGACTTAATACAGTGCATATAAAGTTTTTTAGAACTAAACTTTTTAAATATTATTTGAATTTAGCAAAACATGAGCAAGATTTTAATATCAAAGTGCTAAACAGTACTGCCTTAGAAGTCACTGCAAATAAACTGTAAAATAACTCTGCTTGTGATTTGACAGATATTTTATATACAAATGGTTAATAAAAAGACACGCGCGCACACACACACGCACACAAATATAGGTATATACATATATATATATACACATTATATATATGTATATAGTTTTCCAACTGGTGTATCTGAGTCAGTGTGAACACCCCATTTAGTTTTATCATGTGTAACAGGGCTCCCATGAGCTGGCAGTCATTGCAATAAATACAGGCAAAGCCATTACAATATACCATGCATACAAACATTTATACAAATAAAGACACTATGCAACAAATTATTTCATATTAATATGGCATCAACAGTATAAACATACAAAAAGGAGTACGAACACGGAATGTTTAAACGCAGCCCACTATATCCTTCCTAGCACTTACATTCATACTATTTTACAAGACTTGCTTGTTCTCGAAAACCATCTTCTGTCTGTTTACTAACTAGTCGCTTATGTTAAAAGTCTAAAACTGAACTATCCCTGATGCTGACCCTGTATGCTCCAGTCACTACTTACTCGGATTTCCTTAGCTAAGGAACAACTGAGCCACAATTGCTCCCGTGTCTTCCACACACATTTGTCAATAAGTCACGCTACATGGAATCAAGTTTGGAAAACTCTGTCAGGTAAGTTAGTGCATGTAATTTTCTCACTTGATTTCTTCCGTTTGTTTCCATAGTAAAATAAATTAGTTAATAAACGAGACTTAGTAAGACAGCACTTTAAAAAATTGCACTTGAACATGGGAGCTAACAGCCATTGTCATTTTGCTATATTTGATTTGTATGAAACGTTCAATTGAATGTACTTTGCTAAAAAAGTGAATTTTTGTTTAGATTGTGCTGATGTATGTGCCCTTGATGCAGGAAGTATGCTAAAGGTATCCTCACAAAACACATACTACCCTGGCAAACAACTATTTGCTGTTCTTGTTTTCAAACACAGCTTCTACAACTTTATTCCTCATATACCATGAGGTGTTAAACAACAGATTTAAAACAGTCATGTTAACCTTTTACTGCTGCTGGGATAGCATTGTCCAAAAGTGCCTTATTAGCCATTTAAAAAACCCAAATCACACAAAAGAAAACGAAGAACACAACCCCAAACCAGTAAGCCAGTAAGTTTCAGGCCTCAGGTTGCAAGGACAAAGCGCCAGAAAAGACCTCATTTGAGACCTGGAGCTGCTTTTCTGTTAAGTGAGGGCAGAAATGTTAGCTGTAAGTCATGATCCGTTTGCCTGCTCTGGTGAGCGTTTGCCTTTCAGGAGGGTGGTTTGACTCAGAAGGGTAAGGTGTCCAGAAACAGCCTGTCGATAATGGAAGGGGCCGGCACCAAATCTTCCAGTTTCAGGTAAAAGATGCGCTGCAGTCCCAGTGTGCAGAGAGAACGCAAGTCAGCCAGAACACCCAGTACCTTCGGCTCTGCAGACTCGAGCGGTTGTCCTTTGTTTTGGCAACTGAAAGTTAAGTGATCTTTCAAACTGCTTGTGATCTTGTTGCATAGCTCTTCCACTTTCTTTGGTTCTTTTAATCCATGTCGTTCTGCAAAGCGAGAGAAAAAAACACATCATCAGCATCCCTACCACAAACTGAGAGAACTCATTCCCTTCGGTGTAACACAAATCCATACTCTGGTACTCAAAGCAAAAAATGCTTTGAAAGTACAAGATTTCTCAGAACAGTTGGGGTTATACGGTGTCGGTTAACCTTTCTGCCACACAAAATAAGAGACGGCAAGCGCCTTTTTCTCTTTAGCTGCTAAAATAGGCGGCAGAGATGCTCAATTATGATTGAAATTCTAGTACAAGGAGTCCAAGCATCCTGTGTATCTCGCATAATTTTCATGATATGAGACAGAATTAATTGGGTGATTTTCCAGCAAAACTGTCACAGGAGGTGTTTTGGAGATTTCCGTGCTTCCCCACCAGTTGTGAATGCTCAATAACTATGGCAACCATTATTTATTCAGTGAATTCAAGTGGCGATCGATAACCTTAGCCAGCTCCATCAGTGCCGGGCCTAGAATTCCACCAGGAATTTGCAGACACTCTTATAAGAAACTAAAGGCACCTTACCACCCTTTGTTATTCTGATCAGCTGCTGCTTTTTAGTGTATTCATCTTCTAAAGGTCTAAGATAAAAGAAGCCTGGAAGTTAACTATTTTGCTTTGAGTGAGCAATGCCTAAAGTGAGAGGCAGCTGTGTTATCCATCACCAAAACCTCAGCATTTCCAAAAGGGAGGGGAGCTGGGGTTTGTCCCCCTTCAAACAGCCTTTTAAAATGCTACAACCATGCTAAAGGCATCCACAGCTCTTTAAGCATAAGTAGAATGAGTCAGATTTGTGATTCATTAAAAGCAAGCTCTTTACTGACACATGAGGAAAGATAATTTCGTGCTGTTTGCTGTCAAGATTTAGTGGACAAACTCATATAACATTGCAGAACAAATAATTTTGTGATGTTTTGATTTGCCTTTGCAATTCACAGGTAAGTAAGAACTTGCTTAGTAGCAAAGTCGTAATCATTTACAAATGAAATAGAATAATACCGGATAGGGCAGTCTAAGAAAATGCAGGTTACATCAGTTTTAACCAACTAGACATATAAAAACAGTGACAGCAGCTGACGAGGAGTGACTAATTGTGGCAGTTCTCACGTTTAATGCATTTGAAGTCATCTGCCTTGCCTGGCCCTCTCCCCCACCCCTGGCAGCCACGCGCTATGTCATGCCCAGTGCCCCCAGGTCTTGTCGCTCTACTCCAGGAGGCGTGGGCAGTAGGTACTTTCTCTGTCCATCTCCTAACAAACAGTGAAAAGAGTACAGTTTACTCCCAGAAGCAGGCATGATGCCTTGCCCGGGCATGTGTATATAAACCCCTCGCTGCCTCCCCTCACCGCCTGTTTTGGCTAGATGTTCTTGACAAACCAATAAAACAGATGGGATTCAATGAAGGCAGTCAGAAACGTAAAGGTCTGATTTTCCACTGATATTCACCCATTTTACACTTTTTTCAACTTTATTTACTTAGGCAGAGCTAGCTCCTAAAGAACACTGGTTTGGGATCAGAATCAGAGATGTGCAGACGTGTACATCTCCGGCCAGAAGCTCTGTGCTCTATGATCCAAGCACCATCAATCTGCCCTGTTGCTTCAGAGCAACACTCATCCAAGCAGTAACATCTGCTTCAGACATCTTTTTCACCTTGCAGGAATTAAAAACCCTAGGTATTCTAAGTGCCTTGTTTACATTAAAACACGAGGAGTCAATGAATATTTAAAGCCTTTCCAGTAAATGGTGTATAGTGTAATTATGTAAGCCTTAACTATACAGGTCACTGAGAGTAAATACTTAGGCAGATTCCGCCATTAAAAATCTTGGCAGATAAATATTTTATACAGATTTGAAAAGCTGTAGGGTGTTTTTTTTTACCACTGGCCTACTAAGAGAACCTGCAGGACATTAAATTAATCTTGCAGTCTTTGAAGAGTTCTCATCTTTTAATCTGTTTTGAGGTTGTTTCCTGGCTGTGTAAGTGAAGATATAGGTCTAGGGAGCTAAAATACTAGAATGGATCTAAAAACTGACTACAAATTAGCAGAGTGCATTTTTAAACCAATGCCTCAGTCGGTGTGTACTTTGCTGCAGAGTATGGAAAATTATCTCTGGCTCTGGAGCACACAGCAACGTTGTTAACGTTTCCAGCCAGAACTAAACAGTGTTTGTCTCACATGGACAAGTTCAGGAGGTTTCATGAACAAATTGTGTCTTTGGTGGCTAGCCACGAAACATGCCGATGCAAAACACAATACGTGCAAAGACTGTAGTATTAGTAGCCTTACTTTAAATAACAAAATCACAGAAATTCAGAACTAACAGATATTCCCTCCTTAAGCTGCTCTCTGGTGCTACACTATTAAAGCAGTCTCTGATAAACCAGGCTGTCCTCTCCTGCATGAATTGCCATGCTATGGCCTTTGCTACTTGCAAATCTCTACAAAGGTAACTCCTCATGACTGGAACTACCTCACTGGAAGAAGGGGTTTTCAGTCTCCATCCCTAAAGCATCCCTTGTGGATCCACAGAAAGCCAAAGCCATCTATGTGGAAGCCCTTCTGCTAGCAAAGGGCACCGCAAGCACTGACACCGCCGCTGCAGTCTCCAGTGTTAGCACCCAACTAGTTTCTGGGGAACGTGCTAGTGTCAGAAACAGCTCCTCTCTTCAGAAGACTTGAGGAGTCTTGGGTCCAATTCACTCAAAGGTTTAAGTTTAATAGGGTTCAAATAGCGGGAAACACATTTTCTTGCCTTTGCCACACGACCAATGTCATTTGGGCAAAAAAAGACCCCCAGTCTTTCTTAACCTAAAGGGAGCAGCGCGAGGCACCTGTGGCAAGAGTGTGCGCTGGCGCTGAAGCCAATGGCCTCTAATCATTCGCCACCTTCCAAAGGATGTTCTTATCCACACGGGAATGATAGGGCCAAGATTTATCCCAAGAAGGACAGTTACTCAAAACCAATAGATTTTCTCTAACTGATTGAGGTGGTGTGTAAATATTATTGTATTCAGACTTTCTTATAATGACAATTAAAAAGGCACCAGGTTAAGTGAATACAGGATTTCTCAGCCTTGTGTTTTAGGATACCATTGATTTTTGCAAGAAAAATGGTGATTTACAGCAAAGATGCTCTCCATAAGCCTGTCAAAATGATTCATCAGAAGTCTTGCCTCTAAAGCTCTGCAAACTTAGCATCTTGGCAAATGGAATACGGCAAGTATTTTACACCTTTCTCCTTTCCCCAGGAATCTCAATGCGATTCTGTGCTATAATTATGCTGATCGGCGGAAAGTTGATAGGAAGAAAGTAAAAGAGCAGGAAAACCCGTCATCAGCTGCACTAGTCCGTCTGTCCCTAATCTCTAACACGGGGTACATTACGCCAGGTCTAGGGACACTGAGTACGACCTTTATGAGAAACATCTCTCTCAGACAGCTCAAGTATTTTAAAGATCTCGAGTATTTCAAAGACCCTCGGGCTCTGCGCTCTGTGTCAGAGTGGGTCCATTTTAGCCTTAATTCATTCTGAGGTGTCAGTCTGATCAGAAATGCAACAGATTTATGCTGCAGACTTAAAACAGGACTCTTGATTGTCTCAGTTTCAATACAGTTATCCGATTTTCTCTTCCCCCTTCACAACCCTCTTCCCCTTCTATAGCTCAAATAAACGTGAGGCGAGGTTCCCTACAGCTTTCTGCTTGTCTCGTGCACGCTCTGCTACACAGCAACACTGCAACTCGGCAGACCCAAGTTGCAAGATCCTTTCCAGATCCAGGATCCAAGATCCTTTCCTGTTGCAATCTGGCCCATATTCACCCTGCCTGACCTTCAGGCACTTCACCAGGGTGAAGTGCTCCTAGCCCAAGCTAGGGGCACAGACTTCTTAGCTCCTCCTAACACCAGTGGAAGGACAGGCATTTTTAGATGATGATTCAGATTTTAGGTGGATGAATAATCTTCTAGAGGTGCCCTGTATTTCTCCATCGGCTGTGCAAGGTACCTAAAATCAGATGAGCTGAATGACCACACAGGACATCACAGTTTGCTCCCTCCTTTAAGAAAACCACAATGCAGCACAGAAGCCACTGGTTGCTGTAGGAGGAAAGAGTTCTTGCCTCAGCAAAACGGTGGGAGGGGAGAAGGAGGAGTACTTTACTTCGATGCTGACAGTATTTCCCTCATCAAAGTGGCAGGGGGAAGGCAGTCAATGCAATCTGGAGGGTTTGGGGGTTTTTTCCTTTTTTTTTTTTTTTTTTTGTATAACTGGCTCTCCTACACTCCTCCAGTCTGCCACCTGCTTGTATGTAGACCCAGCACACGAAGCACCCACTCCGGAGGATCCTGGCAACAGGACTGACGGATATCAGCTGCTGAAGAGTAGGTAAGCCTCCCTTCTGCAGGAAAGTTGGACAAATTCATGTTCAGAAGGGAACTGCAGCAGCCAGACCCTATTTAGCCAGACCGGACTCCTCACTATTTCTTGGTATGACCGATGGTGCTAAAAATTGTGTTTGTAAACTGGAACGCAAAGCTCAACAGCAGGAAAACAAATACAAACTTATAATTAATTGAAACCTCACAATATTCTTCAATGTTCTGGTGCCAGCCTAACAAAGCATTATGAGTGTGAATAAGCCCAATATATACAGAGGCTCTGGGCTGGTCTGTAACACACTTAAAATAAAACATATGCTGAAAGAGCTTGGCTGAATGAGGGCTACAATGCTCTGTACTCGGCAGCATCCCACTGAGAGTGTCAAGTGGGCAAAACAATATTTTCATGTGGATAGAGAAAGGAAGAGGCAGAGAGGAAAAGAGAATCAACGAGAGAGAGAGAAATAAAAAAGCAGCAGGTTTAGAGCAGGTAGAACTTTGAGGATAAATTGGAGTGTGCCCTTGAGAAGATCTGCATTGGAGCCTCAATCTTTATATTTTGACACTGTTAGAAAAACTGTAAAGCAGAGCATTATAAATGGTCACTTGGGAAGTTAAGGAAGCATTTTCAAGAACAGGCTGAGCTAATATCTGGTCTACTCTGCAAAGCTTAATCATCAAACACTATCCAGTCCAGCACGGAGTGGTTGTGCAGGAACACTTGTAATCCATGCAACACACTAAACTGGTAGAAATCGTCCACGTGGAACTAAGGACAGAACTTGTCCCAAGATGACCAGCATTTTCTTTCCATGTTGGCACTCTTCTTTAGCTCCTTAGATCCTACGTCCCAACAGAGTAAGTGACCCAAAGAAAAAGAATAGGACAGAACTGATTTCTTGCTTTCATGGGGATGTGGGGTGAGCGCCATGTGTTATTTCCTAACTACTTTATTCTGGCTGATGCTTAGAGTGCTGCTGATGAGCTCTGGAGGAAGTTGTGTCCAGCCCTTTTTAACCAACTGAAGGAAGTAAAAAAAGAGAAGAGAGACAGAGAGGGGAAGATCCTAAAGGAGTACCTTAAAGAAAAAAGATACGTTTTGGCCTTGCAGAATTTTAAGTTAACTGTTTGCAAGCCACCAACAATAAACCGGATGTTACTTCTTTCATTCTGGGTGCTCTTTCAAGCTGATGTCCTATCTGAAAGGACCTGAAAACTCAGCAGCAATCCAACATGATGTTTTTCCTTCTAGGCAACATACTGCATACTCCCAGGAACCATAAAATAAACAGAAAAAGCACAAATATGTGGACCTTCTAACGGATTATACAATGCAAAATATTACAAGATTTTTTCCTGTTTATTTTATGTTGTGCATACCTTTAGTTTTCCTCAAAGCAAGCAGTGAATTAGCGAGTATTGTGATACTCACTAGGGCTCCTGTCGTTCTCTTCAAAATTACTAAACAGAACGAATGGTCATATATGCCTATAACCCTGCATCCTATGCTGTGACCTGCAGCTGTGGTTGATAGGACATGGAGCTTTGCAGCTCCAAACAAGTCAGCAGAGTTAGTTAAACGGCACTGGAACTACTGGGGCTGTTATCGGGGAGCCGATATAACATCCCAAAATGAGAGAACAGCCTTCAGTATCTTGGGACATTGGGAACAGTGGAATGTCTTTTAGTCTCCAACATAAATTTTTACATTTATTCCGTCTTCCTTCAGTGAGAGAGAGATGTTAGTTCTCCCTGTCACTCTTGCAGAACAAAGGCAGAGCATGTGAAAGAGAGTAGTGACTTCTCTTACTTTCCTCCTTCAGCAATACTGCCAATGACTAGTATACAAGAGGGTTTGTTTCCTAAGAGCACGCCTTTGTTTGGGCTATGGAGAGCACTCATGAAATCAAGGAGAACAGACAGGTCATTATTTCCAGGAGCGTTTTTCTTTATCCGAAGAGACACTTCTTGAATTTGGTGCTACCTAAGATGCTGTACAATATTAAAACAAGCTATGTGTATTATAGAGCACTGGGTAGTTGTCTTTTCCTTTTTTTGGTTGAACCATCAAGTCATTAAAAGTTGACTAATGCAAAATAAGGACTGGAGCAATTTGTGTAACAAAGATCATTTTGCTCAAGTCAGCATTTTGGTTTTGCAGCATTGCTAATAAAAGCAAACAACTAGATCCACAAAACAGCTTTCCCGCTCCTTCCTATCTTGCATCCCAATGACATGGATATCCACCTGGGACATCAGAGATTCATACTTGGATTCCCTTCCTGTTGGAATCAGACCAGAGACTGGGCCTTGAGCATCCCTCTGAGCACCAGCTTGCCCCCAAATCATCATACGCAACAGCCATTCTGCAGCCCGTGAAATATGTCAAATGGCCCCAACACAAAAGACACTGATATTCAATAGTTGGATATCCTATCTTCCTGGAAAAGGTGACTCTCTCTTGCTCTGACTCACAAAAGGGCTTCAACCAGGGTTTGCTAAGTACCCACTGCCTCCAACAGTCCATTACAGGAGAGTGCCTTCTCCAGAGATAAAGAATGGCACCTAAAACACCCACCTAAACCTAAGCCAAAACTTAAAAAAATGCTTAAAAATGTTCGACAGATTTCAGATTGCCAAAATACGTCTTTGTTATTTTTACTCTTTTGGTGGGACTAGCTGAAAATCAGCGCATGACTTGTCATACTCAAACTGTAGGGAGAAGAAGCCATTTTTCATGTGATGCTGTACAAGAGGCAAATCTCAAGGCTTTTCTGAATATAAAATTTCAATTTACCATCACCGAGAAAGTCTCAAAAGAACACTGCCCACTAGCATTTTGTGCTGTAATGCTCTCTCAGCCATAAGTACCTGATTTCCTCTTTCAGTTTGTTTTTTTTTTAATACTGTTCATCATTATACAATACCATCAATTTTCAGGTGACCAAATTTCTGGCTGAGTCCTTAAGTTAGCTAGCTGCCCTTGGAGATCTGAAACCTGTGAATAGAAATCACTAGACACAAGAGCTTCGGTCTAATTTAGATCGCATGAAAGTATACTCTGTCCTTAAGAGCAAATCAGCAGAGATATACTGGCCACATGAAATAAAAGAATAAGCAGAAAACTACGTTAATTTTAAGCACCATCTCGCACAGCTGAGAAAATCAAGAAAAGCTTGATAAATACACAAAACCTTAAAACTTTCACAGATTTTTACGCTCTCCTTTTAAAGGCAACAGTTACTTCAATTTGTTCAGCAACTTTGGGAAGACAGGCACCATATAGCGAAAGTAAGAAATGTGGGGCATTATCAATTAAAAGCTATTTGTATTAAACATCTTAGGGTGACCTGAGCCATCCATTGAACAACTGTGACTCTTTACGTAAGGGCAAGCAAACAGTGTCTAACTGAACGAAGAATTATCATCTTAAAACAGGGCATGGGTTTGTAAGGAGAATAACTTTTCTTCCTATACAATAGCTTTTTCTACATTCACTTAGACAGCTTGCTGGGGATCCTGTTCATCGACCTGCATCCTCTCAGTCTTCAGGAAGGTAATTAAGAACAAGCGATTTGCGTCTATCTAAAAAAGACATATCTGATATACAGTAAACAATCTAAATCAATTATATGTGCTATATACACGTGAGCGTATATGCCTGTATGCAAGACGGCACCCATCCTTGATTTATAATATCTAAATGAATATACATACATATATACATTATATGTACATAGGTATGTATACACAAACACACACTTGTATGTATTTATAATACATATATGTAAGTATGCATGAACATGTGTCAGTGGATGTTTATATACAGGCGTAAATAAATAAGTTTGGAAAGCTCTTTCTTACTTTAACGTACCGTTCATTTTGAAAATTTTTCATACAGAGCAAAGCAACTTCAATGTGTTATTCTGGACTTGAGCATTTTATCAAAGAAACTAGAATCTGGACCTAAAGTACTCTTTCCAGCTGCAGAATAAGTGAACAGAACTTAATCAGAAACCTGAAAATATTTTTCTTTTCTCAAGAAACGAAGAGTTACACATATACACTAACCCTTCACTGAAACGCAGGAAGGAAGCATACCATGCAAACTCCGAAGCCAAAATCTTGGCCCCACAAACGTCAGCAGGAATCGGCCAATTTTAGGTTATTATATTTGCCATTGAGCGTTTTATCTTAGCATTTCCCTAGCATCATCTCATCCTAGGTGAAACAAAGACTGCAGCTGATATTGTTGAGGCCACCACCTGCAAACTGGTGGATGCCTGAAATGGAGAAGGAAATCGATATCCATCCCAGTGGAGCTTATAGCATCCCTGGGAAGATCCAGCTCAAGGCACACTGAAGCCCTGTCTCACACTGACGACGCAGTTGCACCTTTATACTTCAAGCTTTTCTGAAATGAGCGTGAGGCCCTCTGCAGAGATCGCTGCTGCTCTGACTTCTGCTGTACAGTTGTCAGACACCCTCACTCCCAACCGTTCCCGCTTCCATCAGCCATGCCTCTCCAGCTGCAAGAAGCCCAAGGTATGCAGCGTGTACTTCAAGGGGCTTTGTTGTTTCAGGAATGAGAAAATCATACTTTACAAGGCTATGCTGCCCCGTTTTGTACTTACTGGCCAGATTTGGCAGATTCTGACATTAGTTTCCTGCTGTTTGCCCCAGCAGGCAGAAGGGGGGATATGGTCACGTGCACAGCCAAAAGCTTTTGTACAACTGCAGAAGGGGATTTTTTTCTTACTATTCACAAATTTTCTCTCTCAAAAAAGCAGTACGCAGAATACCTACAGTAGCTTGGCGACCAAAAGCAGCCTGCCTGCCCTCGTGAAGTGCTCTCTGTGGTCTAGCTATCTTGCTGAGGGATGAGCTATACTAGCTGTACAGCTTCTAGCTCTCAAGCTACCTTGCTACTAGTATTCCTACGTAGAAGACCTAGCTCTGGTCATTTCATTAGGCTTTCCTGGGAATTCAGCAAGTATGTTGAGTATTTTTGTAGGAGCTACACAATTTGCTTCAAAGCAGTCTGCTTTTTAGAGGCTATTCTAAGAAAACCATGAAACCATGAAGAAATAGAGTTAGATTACATTTTAATAGGGGTATCAGATAGCCTAATGTTCGTCACAATTTCAGTATGGTCATTCCAATGCTTAAAAATCATACTCACTTTACCCTGAGTATAGCTAAGTTAAATGAAATTGCTTGAATCTACATTAAAGCAAAGCAGTAAAGTCTGAAGCTTTCTATTAACAAAAGAGCACTTACCTGTAATCATAGTTAGAGCTGATAAACTTGCTAAGGCTGGGATATCAAGGTTAAGGCTCTTTAAGTTTAAGGAAAAGTCTTTAATAGAGTCGAGCCACTCCCCAAATCCACGAAGGCACTGAAGTCTATGAAGCACGAGTCCATTGCAGAATACAAACTTATCCTCAGCAGTATCAGACCTCAAATAAAAATAATTGAAAAAATTATAAATGCATCTTCCAGTTTACAGCAAAATGCATAACCAGTATCGAAGCATCTGTCATTTAAAATCCAAGACATATTATCCGGAGACATATGTGGGCATTCACGTTTGACAATATGCTTCTCCCTTGGGGCCAAAGTACAACAAACAAGCTTCTATGACTGCTTACTTGGTAGAGTTATAAGCCTGAGGTTAGCTGTAGCATGTGGTGTAGACTGTCTAATTAGTTAAGATTTTGGTCCTGCCCAAAGGCATAAACAGAGAAGACATTTTACATTACATACTGTATGTTTGAACCAAAGGAATACTGAGTGAGTGCATTTTGAAATACAAAACTAATAAAAACTGGAGAAAGAAGAGATTCTGCACCTCTCAGCACGCACTTAGTCTCATCTGCATTTTTCAGATTGTAAAAATTGATAAGGAAAACACAACGGAAAATACATGCAATAATGCCCACAATACACACAACATCGTAAACTCTTTTATATGAAAACCTGTGTGTAAGAGAGCTATTACAGTCAAGCTCTCTTCTCCTTCCCCTCCCCGCTGCCAATATCCCCGTTAAAAAATGCATGCAAAGGCCATTTTAAACCTAAAGAAACAAGCGCATAATTCAAATCACCAGTCTGGAATTTCCCCAGTCCCTGAAAGTGTTTTGGTAAAGTGTCTCAACTAGTGTCTGACCGACAAATAGTATCTCACTCTATTAAATGACTTGGTATTAAGAAGAAAAACAATCTGAAAAAGATTTTAAAGCTTCTTCATCCCTTTCAAAAACAGACGACAAAGATGTGCATGCACAAAAGAGGAGGGAAATGGAAAAAGCTTTCATCTGAAGATGGTTTTCTATAGTTTATGCAGTGAAGTATGAAGCAGGCTTGCTCAAATAGTACTCGAGGACGAACTTCGATTGCTATGGAAGAAGAGGATGGGGTATATCAAATAAAAAGCAGCACATTGGCAAGACCTATGCTCTCTTTTTAAATCACTTCCTTGTTTTTTCTGCAGCGTTAAACAAGTTAAACACCATATCCTTTGGATGCAGACATTGCTGATGTTTTGTGTTTTTTCCGTACAACTGACAATGTTCAAAGATAGCGTCATATTTATTCCTTAAAAATATTTAGATGGATGGTTTTCCACATCAGCTTAAGAGGAAATGAAATAAATAGTTACCTGATGGAGAGTCTTAGTACAAACAGCTCCAAAAAAGCTGATTCTATGAGTAATGTCTGATCTTCTTTTGGGAGGTCAGTAAATCCTGGGATTTTTTCTGCCCAGCCTCTAGTTATGTCAATGGAGGCAGTCAGAAGATTATAGAACTGTTGTACATGTTCTGCATCTGTGCCTGCAGCAGCCTGATCAGTGGAACAGTACTAAAATGAAAGCCACAGAAAGCAACGTTATATGCATTCAAGGGCATTCTGTGAAACATACGGCATTACTGGCCCGACAACATTTCCTTCTGTGGCAAAGCTGGTATTCTTACCAAAGGCATAATAAGAAGGTCTACATCCATCTACCTATTCGGCTACCTACAGGCGTTTTGCTATTCAGATGTACATTGCAAAAATACTTCCACACGTATAGAAATCGCTTAAAATTCATAAATAAAATATAATACTTATCACATTTTACAAGTACCTATACGCCATTAGTAAACAGAACAGAATCCTAGTGGGTAGGATAACTTCCGTCACACTAAAAGAGGAATACTATTTAACTTACTACAATTAAACACTTTTCCCATTGATGAATTGGTCTCAGTATGTCCAAAACACGGATTTCTTCCAAAACCTCTCAAACTGCATTTTATCTGACAGTGATAGAGGCACGTAAGATAAATCACGTTTTATCTGACACATGCAGCATCACTTCATTTGAATACAGAATTGGTTCAAAGTAAAACAGCTGCCCCATATCACCTCTTATCCTTCAAATAGAAGCATTTAAGGTTCAGGAGAACCTATTATCCTGCTTATGCGGTCATAACTCTTCCAGACAACCATTCGACAGGCTCAGCTTGCTCCGCTGCCCCGTGACCCTCTGACAGCTCCCTCCCCGCTATCTCCTACTTCCTAACCAGTGGATCCCTGTCACTCCCGTGACAGAGTGACGCTGCTCTCTCTCTCTCTCTAGGCAGAAAATACAACAGGAGCTTTCGTGACTTAGTCTGATTCCGCGCCTGGGAAGCACTGCTGGTTTTCAGAGCAGGAACTGAATAATTCGGGATTTATTCTAACAACATCCTTGCCATCAGACGTCTGGTGGGTTATTTCTGGGAGAGACTTCATACCCACTGTCTCTCTGGGAGTCAACCAAGGAAAGGTCGGGGTGGTCTCCATGGCTGAAAGAAGCGTGCATGTCCTTTGGAAACAACTTTCCACATGCAGTTAGGGCTTTAGTCTGTCATTGTAAAGGTGACCCTGGCAACTCCCCAAGCCAGAGTGGAAGCAGAGAGACCCAAACCTTTTTCCCAATTGGTAACGGTGTGTTGGCAGCCTGGAAGGACCTTATTACAGGCATGTCACTTGGGCTGCAGACACCACCCGAGCTGCTAACTGCAACCCAAAATTCACCCCTGTGCAGGAAAGAGAGGGAGGCACCACGAAGAACTTCTCAAGTAGGTGTACTGTTCTCTGCCTGTCCTAGTTGGAGCTGGTTGCTGTTGGTAGGTAAAGGGTGAAGGACACTGTCAGAGTCATTGATTGATTGGAGAACCACAGCAATCCTAGAGAACTCTGGCCGTATCTGGGGCACCAGCGCTAGCCCTGAGTGACTCTGTTCTGGTTACCCAACACTAACTGCACGTGTTTCTCATGGTAAGCTCCAGCTCACACCCCTAGTCAGCTAGTGAAACACACGTGATCCCTCTTACAAAGTTCACGTGGAGACAAATTCTGCCCCAGCTACTCCGAAGGATACTGTGACAGTGAAGCAGGCAGAGGCCAAAATACAGAGAGCATGGGGAGCAGGAGGGAAAAAAAAAATCTGTATGCTGCATCATTTACGTGTTCAGTCCTCCATCTAAATGGAGCAATTGAGGATGCTGAAGCAGCATGAACTAACTACTCCTGGCACCGGACTGCAGCAAGATACGCTGGGGTGATTAGTGAGTAGAAAAAGATCGTATGCTTTTTCAGACACGTTGCATACTCTAGACCCTCTTAAAATGAAGCTGTGGAGCAAGCCAAGACAGTGTGCATCTTGGCTCTGGGAGATGTGCTTTGCTGTCCAGGGGCTGACCTGTGACTCCTTCTTTCTGAAACACAGGGAAACCAAACAGGCTGATGGAAATCTCACCATAGGTACTGTTAAGGCAAGACACATTCTTGATCCTTTGAGCAGTGAAGAGGAAGGAAAAGGAAAAGAAAAAAAGATACTACTCTAAGTTCATTCTAAATATAACTCATCACAAGTCAGCATAATTATGCTAGGTATTCATTTGTTCCCAATGTTTATAAAACATTCATTTGGCAAAAGTAAGGCAAAGTTTTAACATTTTCTAATGAAGATGAATGCTGCATTATGTCACATAACTGTGAAGCTACAGTACGGTACACCCCACGTGGGGCACTTAATTAAATTAAATGCATCTAAAAAACATATAACCCATATTTGTTATAGTTTATCCCATGACAGTAATTTTAGACAAATGATAAAAAATTATATGGAATTGTATAATTTTAGCTGCTTTAATATGTCACCGCTTGCTACGAAGAGTTAGCACTTACGAAGACTAGCTAAAATAAAATATTATTTATGTGTAACAGACTTAGGAGTATGTAAGTTAACCACAAACAATATGTATGGTTCTGTTTCCTGCACCAAAATCTGTGGGTTTTGCCATGATTACTTCATTGAGAAGAGGTGTTATTTGACCTAACTTCTGACCCACACAGCTGGGTCAGCCTGCCCTTGGTCAGGAGGCCACCGTACCGAAGGGCTCCCATCTGCATTTCTTAACCTGCCCTGTGCAAACTGGAGGCGTGCCGGGAGAAAGCCGTAAGACAAATCTCTGCCTTCCTTACTCCCTTGCTCAGAGCTCTTTTGGGAATTAAATGAAACCCAACTGTTACTCAAGGAGGGGGCTGTACGTGTAGCAAGCAATGTTAACTTGCATGGTGTATCTAAAGAGATTTGGAAAGCCTGATGTTGGGGAGCTTGATAGCACAACCTAGCTCTGCCCTTTGCCTGCTTTCATGAGACCTTCATCAACCGCTACAGCTGCAAAAGCCTAACAATAACTTCTCTGCATAGAGGAGAAGCTACGCTTGTTTTTCCAAAAGCTTCGACGTTTGCTTAATTTTGTGGCTGGGGAAGCGGGAGGATTACTAGGATATTACCTAAATGCTGCACCCTCCCTCCAAAAAGGCAACATTTCTATTTAAGTTGGTGACTATTCTGCATGAATAAGGCCAGCAAGATACAGGGTCTGTTTCTCATCTCACTTGCTTTGAAGTGTAAACTTGTGGAATTGTACCAGTAAAACAGGTGTGAGGCTGGACTGCGGCTCTTGGCCTTTAAGGAGTTCATGAACCAAAATCTCTTCCTAGCAATTGCTTTTCGAAACCAAGTACCTAGATATACCATTGCTGTGGACTGGTAAGTTAAAACCAGTGCTGAAATGAAAAGTAGCCGTGTTCTGAACCGGACCGGTTCCAACCTGTTTTGGTTTAAAATTTATAGCTTATGTCATTTATTTTTGGTTTTGGTTGGGGGGCGGGGGTGTATGCTTTTTTGGAGGCAAGGGGTACATTTTCCCCTCTGAAAGTCTTACCAGTATTTTCAAGACAGTCAAGGCACTGCGGCCTGTAAACATGAAGACCACGCTAAACATTAAGGTCATGTCTGCAGAAGTGTTACGACTGACTCCAAAGCCAGGTTTCCAGATCTACCCATTTGTGGTGCTCGGCAGGGTCACAGCCTAACCAAATGTGCCATAAGTCACTCTTCACAGGTACAGGATTAATCTTCAAAGGGTTTTTTTTAGCATTGTGGTGTGTTTATGGCATACTCCATGTAGTTAATCTCAGTTTTTACACAGCATTTGTTTCTGATCTCCCTTAACTTTTCAAAATAAGTGTAAGGTTTACGAAAAACATCATCTATTAATTTCTTTCAGCATTGTTTTGTCTTTTCAGTACTGCTGAGCATAACAGACTATTATATATTTTACTGTAAAGAAAAACTTAGTTATTAAGACGTCCTAACAGACAATCACACCTAATCTTTTAGCTACCAAGACTAAATTAATTCACTGTCAATCACATGCTTCCTGTAACGTCCAACAGAATTGTTCAACAATTAGACCTATGGGCTATTTTCATTAAAAGAGAAATAATTACTGCAGGACAATGAAAAAAGTCACAGAAAAATACAGTTTTCATTCAGTTTTTTGTAACCACAAACAAACTTTATGTCTATAAATAAATAAATACATAAGGTTAGATACTGCTTTCATGGCCTGGGCTATTGTACGTCTGTAATTCTGTGGAACCCAGCAGATTTCTGTCAAAGAGCACAGCTCGTCACACACCTCAGCACTTGCAGAATGACACCCTGAGACATCCTGGGTAAGTTAAAATAAGTGTAATATGGCTAATGCGTTCTGCCCCCTAAAAGGCTGTCAGATACTGAAGAGCTAGCTTATTAATAATAATTTGGAAAATTATATGATTGTATACTTGCAGATTAGCTTGAAGAAAATGCTTAAAATTGCAAAATGATGTATGTAAGTATAGTCTAAAGCAGAAAAATGTATTTTTTACATAATTACAATCAAATACATGTTAGTATTAAATATTACTCAGCAACAAGTGATAAATGGCCAATGTAGATGTTGTCTGAGTACAGCTGTATTTCTACAGTCTCAGATTTAATCGCATTTCATTAAGCAGAAGAAATTTGATCTTTTTTATCCTTACCTGTATTTTTTTCTTTTCCTATATCAACCTGCCTAAAAATGCATTTAACAAGCCATTTCAATGCTGTATTTTAGTAACTATAGAACAGTTTTTAAGCTCGCAAAATATTGCATGAATATTTAAATGGTGAATATGATACATTAAAGAACAGGGTTACAAAAATATATACTCTGGTAAAGCTTCGCTGAGACAATTTTTTAGAATTTTGATTTTAAAAGGTTTGTTTTACAAACATGAATTTTATGGAAGAAATGTTCGTGCTGGGGTATCCAAAGCCAGACCTTGGTGCCATTTACATAATGGCAGAATTCCTATAGCTTTCAACAGAAATGGCCCTATCCATCCAATGTTACCTTTTGCAACCCTTATAACTGAATATTAGGGAAGTGGCATTAGATTTTAGCCTTCAGAACCTGGAAATTAAGATACTGGACATACGAGTACTGCTCCTGAGTTTGGCAGATTAGTCGATCGTACTGTAATTGCTAGTGTTTTGGCACAGCCTTTTGCAAGAAGAACACTCTACTTATCCGCGCATCTTTGCTTTTACTCACCCATGGAGTATACTGCGGATAACTTTGTGATTAAGATCCTCACAAAGAACAGTTGCTAACACTAATTTCTACTGCACCTCCTTTCCCTTCATCGTCCACCTACCATGAAAAGACATGGCTGGCTGGACAAATGTCTACCATCACCCAAATTTCACATTTAATTCCATTTTAGCAAACCGGCTGGTAAGTAGAAATGCAGTTCGTGAATCATTTCTATGTGGACAACAAACAGGCAAAGAAAAGTGAGACTTACTCTTGAATAGTCAAGCTCCCTGGGCGTGGAGTCGGTTAAAGCTCGTACGAGGGAGTTCATCATGCTGATGGGAGGAGAAGGCGGGGAGGGCTGAGAGGGTTCCTGCTGTAAGGGGCTCTTTGGTTTGGAAGGCAGCCGACCTCTTCTCCCTTTCAGGCTGTCGGTACGGACAACTAGATAATAAAAGAAAAAAAAAAGAAAATCAGTTGTGAAGATATCGGCAAATGACAGATCAGAATGAACACCTGCTTTTCTTATGGTGGCCCGTCCAGCAAAAACAAGAGCATTCTCTAGTTTCAGCACATGCTCTTGATGCCTTTGATTGCAAAGGAACACAAACGATACTGAAATTGTGTCAGACCTATGATCGTAAGCAGCAATGTAGCCACTTACTTAAAGCCCAGCTGTGTTCCTACCGTCCATGCTTTGTCTGCCGCACATCTGTGCACCCGTATATGTATGCCCATGCACACACACGCGTGGAGACACTCTACTGCTGAAAGAAAACTGAATGTGAAACACACATTCTAATGTTCCTACTACCGGTGCACCTTTTAAATGGCAGAGTTGTTCATTAAAAGTAATTTTGGCTTTCTTGAAGCATTCAAAAAAATATGGTCACGCTATATAGGTTATATGATCCGTGCTAGTATTTGCAATGGGACTGCTCACATAGTATTACTCACATACTTAAATATTTGCAGAATTGGGACTAATGAGTTGATCCTGTTTCCATTTAAATTAATTGCAAATTTACAATCAGCTTATGGGAACAAGACAAGATCCTGCGTCAAAATGCACACAAACCAGTGCAGCCCCTGGTGAGATAACAGGGGGAAGCCAACAGCATTATTGAGCAACGTTCAAAGTTAATGAAGGAGATGTTTTGGCCAGTGTCAAATTATCATATTGCGACCTTGCTGTTCTTGAACTCTGGGGTCTAAAGTCTAAAAATGGTAATATGGGTGAAAAGAAGAAAATCAATACAGTATTACACAAATGCACATATTTTGGGCTAAGTTATGAATCCCATCACATGGCAATCGTGAATTCCATGCATGTCCACACACACACACACAGAGGTTCATTAAACATAATATTTCAGTGTCCGGGATAATAATAGCAATAGCCCTTACCTTCTTTAACCATGCCGACGCTGAGACACTTCTGAAACCGGCAGTATTGGCATCTATTACGACGTCTCTTGTCCACTGGACAGTTTTTATTTGCCAGACAAACATATTTTGCATTTTTCTGAACTGTTCTCTGTGAAAATGTAACACAAAAATAGTAAACTGATCGTTTCTTGAACAACTTAGAACCTGACAAAATGTGTTCTAATTACAACATGAAAAGCGACAGTGCAATTCATATAATTAGATAAAATTAATTTCCTAACACACTAGCCTGCAGGAAAAACAATTTTATTAGTGTTAGCTGCTGACAATGAAAATCATCTAGGATTGTTCTGAAGCAGGTCTCTGGAGACAGGCAACTTTGAATGATAAAATCATATCTGAAATTACCAGGTCATCGCATCTACCTTTGGGGATTAGATTATCTCCGCTTTTAATATCCCTTTGGGAACAATTTTCTACTCGGTTCATTCCCTTGATTATTGCTGACCTTATTAAAATAAAATCAAAATGATCTGCGATGTACTTCCCTCGCTATCGCTATTGTTAGTCAAATACCACAATAACTGGTTTGGTTACCCATTAAAATCATCAGGGAGAAAAATAAAAATACCAGAAACCCCTACAAAATATGTTTAGTTCAATATTCTGGGAAAGCTAACCTGACCTGGGAAAAAAATAGAATTATACTGCAGCTATATGCATTTAATTAATTCTAAAATTATCTTAAACTATACAATAAATTCAAAATTTGTAAAAACCTGGTAAGCCTTGGCAGAATGTAACAAATATTGATGCAAAAATGTATTATGTGTTTCCATACTTAAAATCAAAGATACATCAATAAATAACTCAGTAACAACAACAACAAAAAGACGTGACTAGGAAAGACATGAGAACAGGAACAAATTTATCAGCTCAACATTCAATATTAAATCTTTCACTGCAATTAAATTAATGGAAAAATGTTATTTCATCATTTGAGTTCCTTTTCAAATAACAGCCTCAATGTGCTAAACATAGAGACACAGCGAATATTGTTCATTGTGCTTCAGAGCGGAAAACTGTTTAATTTTGCAGAATAAGCTCTAGATACTGCTCCCAGTCAAGGATATGCTATTGATTTCCACAGGGGCAGGATCGGGCCCGTAAGAGCTGCTATTGCCAGGTTATACATGTTTCCTTTTCGAAATTATATTTAAATAACAAATGAGTTTTACAGGAGATTTTGTATTTTGCCATGTTGTCAAAGATTTATTGTAACATTAGCAGCAGTCTGTACAATTAAAAAAAATGCTGTAAGCCCTCCCCCCAACTATTTTTGGACTACTTTTGTTTCCATCGTATCTTCTACCAGAACAGCGGCATGACTGCTATCTTTGCAGGAAGGAATATATCAAATGAACCCCAAACGTATCAAACCTTAAACCTGCTGCCCAGAACCACCCCCTTAAACGCCTGTCCCAAGTTCTTCACTTAAACAAGCTAATTCTGAAAATAATGCTGAAATCTGAACTCAGTCTGTTGAAAGGAAATTACGAAGTGCCCAAATCTAACAGCGAAAAGAGGCTACTCAAATCTCAAAAACATAAGCACAAAGTTTCCACTGAGAAACCGCCGTGTGTAAGTTACTCGTGTTGTTACTCAGCTGCAAAGCTTTCTCTGTCACAGAGCGGGTGCCGGGACCCTGTGCAGTGCTTAGTCACTGCTCTGCAAAGCAGCTTTCCACTGGTGAGGACTCACTGGGCGCCTGAACTGAAGAGTGATGACGAGGCAGCAACCAAATTAAACTAGAAGTGCTTGGCTTTGTCCCGTGCGTGAAACCAGTTTCCTCCCAGCGCCGACCCTACAGCCCTTCTCGCCCCAGCTGCCCCAGGACAACAAACGGCACCGCTGCAGTCAGCTAAAATACCACAGGGACTTTACGATTTCTGGATTTCTTGCCTCACTAAAAAATGAGAAATGAGGTTTAATTGGAACGAGCAACTGAGTAAAACCCAGGTTGGATGTACTCCGGGTGAGTTTTCCTATGGAATAAATGCAATTCATAGCTCAGAGAGGGGTGACCCGTGGTCCATCGAGGGATGCTGGCAGACCGGGGACATGGTTTGCCCAGCTCACTGCCACGGCCCTTTCGCAGCTGAGACTGGCTGACCCTTTTATCCTATGGAGGGCTTGCTTCAGCCTTGTTCAAAAACTTCGGTCCATCACGCCCTTCTGGGCGCCCCCGAGTCCCCGGGTGAGGACCAGGAGCGTACTGGGGCAGGTAGGGAGGGAGGGGAGGCTGGAGGAAGCGGGAGGGGAGCAAACCGCAGAGCTCTCACCTTGAAAAAGCCCTTGCAGCCCTCGCACGTCCGTACCCCGTAGTGCTGGCAGGCGGCATTATCCCCACAGACAGCGCAGGTGCCTTCCCCGGACGAGGAGCTCCTGCTAGGTGGGGATGGGAGGCCGCTGCTGCTGCCGCCACTGCTCTCACCCATCAGGCTGGAGGTGGCTGCATTGAGGCCGAGCGGTGAGAAGGCTAAGGTGGCTGGTCTTTTGGCCAGGTGAAGCCCGTAGGAATGGCTCTCCATGGGTGTCTGGCTGGCGGCGGGTCTGTCGGAGCCCAGGGGCAGGCTCAGGGAGGCAGGGTCGTAGCACATGTGGGCGGCCGCGGCCGGCGTGTGGGGAGGCGAGTGCTTGAAGTGGAAGATGGGGAAGCGCGGAGGCACGGTCTTCATGGGGGCAGCGTCCATCAGGTGGCCGGGTGGCAGGCAGGTCTGCGTGGGCTGCAGCGGGGACTCATCCCACAGGCTCTGGTGAGAGGGGAAGCCAGGCGTGGTGGGCGTCGAGGGCGGAGATTGCTTGAAGTACATGGAAGTGCTGGGCATCCCCTCGTCCGTGGAGGGTGGCAGTGAGGGCTGGTACGGGGATAGCCGGGTGTCTTCCATCTTTATGAGGGGCCTCTGGCCAGAGGAGGCAGATTGCATTTGGTAGAGGCAGGAAGGCTTGAGCTCATAGCTGCCAGAGTAACCCTCCATAAAGGTGCTGAAGCTGGGAAGGGAGGTGGTGGCAGTGGCAGTGATTTCAGTGCTGCTGAGGTCCATGGTCAGCTTGGTGTAGTCAGGGTTCATGATCTCTGAGCTGTACTCCGAGCCATATGCGTAGGTCTGAGCTGCATAACTTGAGCCGGGCGGTGAAGGGCTATACTGCGCTTGCACACAGGGCATATCTGCAAGGGCAAAGGGGAACGTTAACAACGAGCCCAGCGCGCCGAGGCTGCGGCCCAGGCCCTTGCGAACTCCTTTCCTGGAAGCTTTCCCGCGTTTCACGGAGCTCTGTTAGACACCCGGCTCCCACTCTCGCCTGGACAGGGGCCATATAAATTAGCCTCGAGTCTCTGCCTTTCAACAAGAAATATGCATCGGGGATCGATTAAGCATTAGGTATTAGGGAGCCTGCTCCCATCTAGTCGTGGGAGCAACTCAAATTTATACTAGTCTCAGCAAGAGAAGAAGCCGTCTCAAGCTGCCCTACATCTGCTGCTTAATAGACATAGGTGTCAATGAGAATTAGATAAGCAGAATGAAAACAGTTTATGGCCCTAAATCTATCTCTGTATGCGTACAGCCGTGCCATAGAATTTTCATGAAGGGTGAACGAGATTATCAAATGCATAATATTAAAAACGATGTTTATTTTAAAAGAAACAGCATCTGCAGTGCATGTCAGAGGAACGACTCGAATCAGTGTTTGCTACTTAGGACTTGCAAACATCAGTTTTGCATACTCGACTCTGGGCCTCTGAAGCATATTTCTGGTCAGCTAATAATTTAAGATTGCTGTCTAACTAGTAGTTTTAGGGCTTACCGGTGGTAGAACATTCTCCTAAAAAAATTGGGTGGTACAACATACCCCTACATTAGCAGACACGTAAGAGAAAAAGTACGTAGTATTTCTGTTGGTTTTTATACGAAAGCAAGGTTGAAGCTGCTAATAGAACTGTTTTTATCCATTAGTCACAGAAGTTAATGTGGTCCACCGACAGCTGGGATGCTTGAAGCAACACAGTGCCTGGCTATACAGATTTTTTTTTTTTTCCCCTTTTACACTTCCTACCAGTCCATTGTTTCCTTTGTTGCTCTTGGGAAATAGTGGACCCAATTCTGCAACCCATTTAAGGTTTGCCTGACTAAACACTGTGAGATTCTAGCCCAATATTTGCAACCCAAAGTAAAAGCACATGGTGTATTTTGGTTCCACAGCAGAGGAATAAAATGCATCCATTAGTATATATCTCTTGTAAAGAGAAAAGTAAATATGGAGAGAATGTATATCAAAATGAAGTGCAGTTCATCTCTTCTTAATCGTGGTAATTTATACTCCGAAGGCACTTGAGAAACACTTCATACTAAAAAAAAAGCTGCCTTGAAAATGATGGGGTTTTCCTCATTATTTTAAGAACTCCCTTCGCGTATAATTTTAAAATATTCACTTGAGTCTAGCAGTCAGGAATCCAAATAATTTGTGCTAAATCAACTTTTAATTCTTTCCTGTCCGCTTTGCAGATAAACGTATTTAAAGTAAGCACCAGATTTCAATTATCACACTGTCACAAAGCATTCAGATCTTTCTCCTTCTCGAGAAAACACTAAAAACTAAGACAAAAACGGTACTTCTTTTCAGAAATTAAGACCTTCCCGCCTGTCAATCCAAATACGTAAAGAAAAAAAGCAGGACAGCCCTTCCACAAGCCTTGCCTCCCGATGTTATTTATGTATTTTCCTACTGTTGCCTTTTTTCCTATCAGTTGCTGTCCACGCCGTTCCACGCACACGCGTTTCATGGCAAATCCTGTTACTGTCATTTGCTAGTTTAAGGATCGTCTGTTAAAACGTGGTGATCAGTGCTTAATTAAATAAAGAGGGAATGGAATTCCTTCCACGCACCTCTGCTGAGAACTGACTGCGGAGCGCAACCGAGCGAGTGGACAAGGTAACGTCACAAGCGGACGTGTTGATGCACAGCCCCATGAAGGAAAAAGCCTTTTTTGCTAGCTCAGAAAACGAGCAGGAGTTCAGGGAAACGGATCTTTTTTTTTTTTTTCCTGAGCATAACAGGGTTCTGAAGGAATTGTGTGTAAAGTGGAGTAAGAAAACACAAGCCTGAAGTAAGTCCGAACTGAGGACAGAAAAATATATCCCAAACCCAAAGGTCTGGTCTCTCCTGGCTCCTTGGAACTCCTCCTACCTCGCCCTTTGCCATCGCACTTGATTAATTCTAACCTCTACTTTTCCACATAGGGCACCAATATTAATTACCCTGCAAAGTAAATAACCTGGGATTTTTTCTTCTTTACCCAACAATATTTTTAAAAAGCCCCACAGGAGGCGCATCAAAGAGCAATCTGTCATCAAAGCCCAAATGAATGGGTAAAAAAAATCAGAGAAGAAGCTGTTAGCGTATTATTCTGCTCTCTTTGCGAGAGCCTGACATAAGCGATGCCCGGTTTAAGGCCCTGCAAGCTGGGTGCCTCACAGGGACGCTGACGTCCCACCCGTTTTCCCCTTAAACCCGGCACGTCTTTGGCTGGGGGCTCGCAACCCCTAAATGCCCAGGCACGGCATCGCTAAAAGCCCCGCGAAACGCGGCCGCTGCCCAGATCCTCTTGGAATTTCAACACCCCGCGGCTCCGGTACGGCACGTCGGGCACCGACGACGCCAAAGGGGTTCAGGAAGGGCAGGGGCCGCGGCAGCAGCTCTCGCACCCC
>VZSC01016179.1:148377-267879 GCA_013398225.1 Steatornis caripensis | reverse complement strand
GGCAGCCCCGCCGAGAGCGCGGCCTGGGTCGGGAGGCGCGCCCGGGGGGCTGCGGGCAGGCCCCGACCGCCCCCGCCCTCGGGCTGGGCCCGCGCTGCTGCCGCCTCGGCGCCGCCTGCACGTAGAGCGTGCCCCCCGCCCCGCTCGCTGAGGTGGTGGCGCGGCGTGGCTCCCTGTGCGCGTCTTAATTGCGCACTTCTAATGAGCTCCCCGCTGCTGAGGCAGGGGGGTTTCGGGGCCGGCCGAGGTGAAGGCGCGGCGCTGTGGCAGGCTGCGCCAGCGGTTTAGTGTGGGGCTGCTCCCGGCTGGGGAAGGGAGCTGCCGGGGGAGCTGCCCCGCGGTGCCCATGTCTAGCCCCGGGAGCTGCCTTGGACCTGCAGGTGATGCAGCTTTCACCTCCCCTCTCCTCTCGCCCGGCTGCGTAGCAAGCCTCGGGCTGTGGCAGTTTGCAAACACGTGTGCTTTAAATCATTGTTTGCCTTCAAATGCTGACTGAGTTTGTAATTCAGTAGTTGCTCTGCAGACAGCCCACGTGCGATGGAGATGGAGTGCATCGCAGAAACGGTGACTTCAGTGGTCCCGCTGTACTCCTAGTCTGCTATCTAGATCCCAGGTTAGAGTTTCAGGGGATCCATATCTATTTGAGCTGGTTCTTAGAAATACAGGTAATGCGTTCCTTGCTACGCAATGGGTGTCTCATAGGCTTAGCTGCAACAGTCTCCCGTGAAGTAGGCAGTGCTTTTTTTGGATCCCCTTAGGTCGACGAGGGAAACGAACGTAGCTTGCTGACAGTTTGGGCAAGTGCTCTAGCTGCTAGTCTGCTGTGTAAAACTGGCTGTGATGGCTGGTCTCGATGTCGTCAGTACGTAGTAGGCCCCTCAGGGCTAGGGGTGTAGTGAGATAATTCGTTTTGCAAGCAGCTGTGCTGGCTGAAGATGCAACTCTTCCCCCAGTGGTTTGCTGCCTTTCCTCTGCCAGAGCTACCGCCCCCACAGCTCTTGAGTTAATGTTGGAGAAGCAAGCAGCTGGGTGAACTGTACTAATTTTGCCTGAAGCACACTAGGGAGGATTCGTACGATCTCTCTTGCTGGCAGAGGTTTGGACTTGGTTATCTGTGGCATGTACATGATGACAGCACTGCAATAATGCATTCACCTGACACAGCGGAGTTTGAAAGAAGATACCTGCCTATTACATTAGGCATCGGGGCAACTTTCTTATGAGTAGATGGTATCTCTGGGATTCAGGTGGGTAGGTGAATGCTCGCGTCAGTCTAGATGGCAGTACCTCCGGGTCTGTTCGCAGCAGTGCTCGGTGCCCGAGTAACCTCTTCTGGTGAAAGTGGAGGCGTGGGCAGTGCGTCTGGCTGGGGTGTCTGGGCATCTCACTTGCATCCTCAATGTATAGAGCCAGGTTCAAAGATAGGCCTCTTGACTGGCTGAACAACCCATTGAAAAACAACCTTGGAAAAACAAATCTGATTCCAGTACCTAAACCGTTTGGGAAAAACAAATTCAGTTCTAGTACTTTAACTATTGCTAAGTAGTGTGATAATTAAATTGTTGCCTGTCTTTGATTGTAGGCTTTCAGGGCAGGGGAGCATCACAGTTACTGGCCATCTTGTGTTTCTTGCTGCTTGCATCAAGTATGTCTTTGGAAAGCAGTAACAAAGTAAGTGTAAACAGCAGGTTCACTTAATATAACTCTGCTAGTGCTTGGGGTTTCAGGAAGTCTGGCCATCTTAATTGTTTTCTTGTGCATGGTATTTTTGTACTTCATTTTGTAGGTCAACATCTAAAACTCAATTGGTTTGCTTAAATTATAAAGTACTTGATGTTAAACTTGTCTTGTGCTTTTGTATCAATAGGAAAAGTTTTTTTTTTAAATTCCAGTTAGCCATGTCAGTGATTCAGGGTTTCCACTGAGTTCTGTGCATTCGGGGAGTTTTGTATGTATTTTCTAGCCCTGGTAGAGTAGGCAAATTAATTTCTGTCTTTCTGCAGATAAAATGAGAATTTTATGACTGGCGGTGGGTTGACAAGTGATCCTCATCATTTATAATCTTTAGTCAGCTTTCTAGGGTGTATTGGACATAGTGATTTCTTAGAGATGTTGGAGCATTTCTTAATATTGCAGTTTTCCAGACGTATACCCTTCTGTGATGTACGTGGTCTGTTGGAACATCGTACAGAGACTCTGTCAGCCTTCGGGGGTTCAGATTTGATGGTAATAACAGCTTCGGTTCTCAAAGAAAATTGTTTGCTTCTTCCATAATTGCATTATTGGGTAGAAACTCGGTGGTTCTGCAGTTGCTTTATCTGTAAGGTTTGCAGTTTGTTGGAGAATTTTCCTAGACAGCATGGGTGGCTGCACAGCTGAGCTGAAACTAGGAGCAGCTCGCTTGGTTATCTGTGAGAGATTTCCTCTGATGTTGTCCACTGTTGCAGTAGGACAGATTACTGGCAACATCATCAGTGGGACGGCTGGTATCTTTGCATCTACGTAGTCATCCCCAAAGTATGAATTCCAGCCATTGGCAGCTGTCTAGAGGCAGGTGAAAAGCATGAAAGGATCTAGTTATGAACAAGCCCTTGTGCTAACCTGCCTCTTTGGAAGTGGTGGGGTCAAGTCACAGCGCTGTCTTTCCAGGAAGAGTTGACTTAGTATTTCCGCCCTGTGATATTTTAAGGACACCTTTGGGCAGAGCTATCATACAGTGCCACTGGTGGGCAAAATGAGCTCTTTAGATGTATTTGAACAAAACCAAGCAAGCTTCCAGTAAACTGATCCTGAGCTTTTTGCTAATGAACCTTGTGCCATTTGATGCCTAAAAGTCTTCTGCAGGGTTCAAGTGTTTTACTACTTGGCAGTTTAAAGGTTTTTGATAGCAAGAGCACTCGTGTGTGCAGTGAACTCTCTTCCCAAGAAAGGAATAGAGTTGGGACACTTTGACGCTGGTCCGAGGAAAGCTGACTTTAACACTGTCACTTCTCAGTGCTGGGTCCCAAGGCCTTGAATTAAGGAGGGTGAAAAAGGTGGGAAGTTAGAGGTAACCTTGGTGGGGCTCAACCTAAACCCAAAGAAGTAGTGACTTTCAGTTCACATGCATGGGCAGTAATTCTACCAGTGTAGCCACTTGTTTGAATAGAAGACTAGTTACAACAAAGATGGCACTTAGGGGAAAGCAGAGAAAGACCATAATGGCTTTGTAGGGCACAGTAATGAAGCAAAAAACCTAGTCTGCTTTGCCGCTGTCTCCCTGGGCTCAGATACCTCGTAGTGCTGGGACTAAACATACTCTGCAGTGATGCTGTCTGTGATCAGGCTAATTGGTAGTGTTTCTGTGATTGCAAATGGTCAGCAGTAAAAATAAAAATATTTTTGCAACAAGACTTGATATTAAGAAAATCTGATATTAATGTGATAATAGTGTATATTCTTTGAGTACTTTACAAAAATAATACTTTCTTTGAAATTTTTTTAAAAGTTTGCTCTTTAAGTACAGGTAGACTGGGTTACTTTCATCAGTGAAGCCACTCTAGTCAGTTTTACAGAATTCAATCTGTCAGATACTGTTTTTTAATAATTATAATAAGAAAAGCATTCTGTTCCTTCTGTGATGTGCATCTAGGAGCAAATTTGCTAACATTTATCTTGAGCAAATTCTTGTTGCTGCTTTTACAGAAACATTTCATTGGTTGAAGTGAAGAAAATTAAGTTAGAAAAACATGTTTGGATGGAATATAACAACGTGCATGATTCTATTAAAATCCAGTTTGGTATTCGAATGACTAAAAAGTGTGGCTTGGTACAGTTCTTGAATCTGATTGTAACAATACTGTGTGTGAGGTTCCATATTCTAAAAAAGTTTTAATTGGCATTGTTTTCCTTCTTCCCTTGTTTTTCTTTTCAAGAGAAGCAAAAATGGGCTGACTTCATTACTTGAGTGGGACATCGTAAGCAGAAGAGCACAAGATAATGCGGTTCGTTAATGTCAGCCTTTAGCTTACGTCTGTGGTCACACTTTAAAATGCCCTTCTTGGTTTCTCTGCCTTCTGTTCCTTTCTCCCTACTCTCTCTTCTGCCTTATATCTGTACAGTTTCCAGTCTCCGTTTTGGGTCTTCTTCCTTCCACAGTAGGCCAGTTCTGGACTTTCCTGCTTCACATTTCCCTAATCGACTAGTTTTGTTCATTTATGTGTTAAAAATAAGGAATGATTTCATGTTAGCTTTCTAGGGTTTTGATAAAACTTATGTTTAGGGTTTTTTTCCCAAGCTGGTCTCCTTCCTTGTGGAGGAAGTGCTAATGCAACCTGTTAATGTCTAAAGCATGCAGCTTTTTCTTGTGCTGCATTCAGCCTTTTCCCAAACATTTTCTGACATTTGGTTTTGATTATGCACTTTTCTGCTCTTGACTTTGTCGTTCAGAACTGACTTCAGTCATGAATAGAAACTAGAAAAGAGTTTTGCTTTGGGATCTGGCACGTAACGGAGACAGAGCTACTTATATACGAAGAGATTTGTGTGTGCCTTTCCTTATGATGATCTTTTCTGCTAGTGAGTAGATTTCCCCCCCCCCCACCTCTTTAATTGGTCTGCACCTTGCTCAGTCTTCCATGGCAAAGCCAAGACTTTTGCACTGGGAAGGAGACGCAAGCCTGAGACACGATCTCTCTCTTCTCTGAGGAAAAGAATCAGTCTGCCTTTAATATGTTTAAGGCCTCTAGAGCCAAGCAAGCAATATGATTAAGGCCTCTAGAGCAGCAAGTAGTTAT
The DNA here is from genome assembly GCA_013398225.1 of Steatornis caripensis. NCBI lineage: Eukaryota > Metazoa > Chordata > Aves > Caprimulgiformes > Steatornithidae > Steatornis > Steatornis caripensis. Next base: position 263,104 of record VZSC01016179.1, on the reverse strand, counting down.
GGAGGACTGGTGACTGCTTTCCATTTCCCGTTCCCCCAAGGTGATTTGAAGCATTTGGAGAAAGACTAATCCCCTCTATTTTGCTTGTAGAGATGTGAGGAAAGGCAGCATGGTCTGTCTCTGTGGGAGGGGCACTGGCTATTATAATGCTAGCCCTTGTAAACCTGTGTGACAAAGTGATTTGATATTGTATGCATTCTCAGTAATTTAATTACAGAAATGTGCTGGGCTAACTTTGTTGCTCTCTTTTAATTAATTTGATAATTAAAAAGTGCATGATGCACTTAATTAACACTGCTTGAGTTTTAGTCGTGGAAGCACTGCTGCAAGAATAATGAAAGGTAGAAATAACCAGTGTAGCCATCTGCAGTACGTTTTAATTTCCTTTGAATCTCCTCAGTGAATGATGAGGAAAAGCTAGAAAATGGATGATTGAGGATTTAAGTGATTGTTCTTGGCTGCGATCATTTGGATATTGGGACAATTATTGTTGAAATGGTTGGGTCGGGGATTTGTGGCTGAACAGTATAAATGATTTGGAAATCACTGTTGATAGAACTTGGTAGGACTGGTAGGGCGGGAGCAATGAAAGGTAAGTCTCCTTAATATTTGATAAGATCTCTTGCAGATCGTAAAGGCTGGAGTAATTGCATGGCAGACTGGTGGCTTTTTTTTGAGTAACCTGAAGAAAATGGGAAATGACCTACTGAAGTTCTGCAACTCAAGAATAAAGACTTTGATTTAGAACTTGTTTTTGCAAAATGCAACAGTGTAGACAAAAACTGTCTATGTTGACCCCTACTTCTGAGTGATGCTTGAATTCCCCTTTTAAAAATAACAGTTTGCGCATCCTGGTATAATAGTTATATAGATGTAAAGACGTGAGCTTGTGTGTACACTTTCACATGAACCATAAATATTTTCTTTTTGAAAACTGTCCTAATTGTTTGTTAAAACTGAAGAAAGGGGTTATGTTAAGTATTAAGCTAAAATTCTTGGATGAACAGTGTGTGAGATCCAGTAGGTCATGGATGCATAATTGTACAGATTTATTTATATTTAAACAGTTTCCTGAATTCAGATTGCTCCTTTCGCTTGTATAAATACTGAACCACTCCCTCCCCCCATAATTTCACAATAACTTTAGAAGCTGTGAATCCTTGTGCTCTAGTTGGCTACTGACTTTTAGTAGCCAGTCATATGGTATAGATTTGCAAAGCTGACGCAAAATGGAGCAATTCATCTCCTCCGTAATACAGGCTGCTGAAAGCGTATCACCCTGAAGCTCTGCTCGTTGCACTGTAACCCTGCTGAGTACCAAGACAAGTTCAAGGTTTTGGTTTTGGTCTTAGACTTTACAATGCATGATGGCGATGGCCCAGGCCGCCTGAGGGAACACCTTCTGCAGTCAGGGCCCGCTCATGACAGCTGCATTCCACTGGAACAATGGCATTGTTGGCGAAATGGGGAATGAATGGGAGAGACAAACTGCTTCTGCAGCTAGCCCACAACTGAAGGATTCATTCCTGAACACATCAGAGTGACTATAAACCTCCTTGTCCTCGGATTAAGCGTAAAATTCACTTGCTTCCATCTCAGCTTTCCACAATGACCAGGAAAAAAAAATCCCTAGGGTGTGGACAGGGGTGATCTCAGTTTCCTTTTAAAAAGCTCAAATAATAATGTATGTAAAAGTATAGAAAAGCTAGTGTAAATTTTGTCCGCTATTCCTGTGCAGTTTTTGCTAGTCTTCCTCACGACTCCTGTCCTTGGAGCTTCCAGTCTGCTGGCCAGCAGTAAAAATGCTACTTAAGCTTGTTTTCTGGATGAGGAAAAATCCCAAATCAAAGAGGAGACAATAGGAAGCCAAGCAGAAAAGCAACACAGAAGAATGTTTCCAAAAATTTTAGCTTCATTTTTTTCTGGTTCCCTCTTTCTTCTGCACATCTATTCTTAATATACTTTTTATTTACAGATGTATTATTGATTGTTGAAATGCAGCAGTAAGATTTATTAACTGTTGCAGGAGCGTTGCAGGCGTTCTTGGGACAGGAACCTCACTGATCTGTTGTAGTTTGCATTTGAACTAGAGTAAGGAGATCGAGTAGCAGGGAGAAAATACCCACTACAGTTTTTTTCCAGAAAAGCATTGGACAATGTTGATGGCCCATCTGGCTGTTGTAGTCCTTTTGCTCGATAGTCAAATTTTGGGCCTGAGCCTAAAGAAACTGTAAATCTGTTCTGAAATAGCTAACAAATAGCTCAGTCTTCAAAAACAGGAGTCCACCGTATCATGAGTGTCATTAGAGGGTGACTAGAGACAGAGTGTCTGCAGTGCCAGAGGAAGTTGGTGGGTGTCAGGTTTGGAACAAGAGGAGGTGGTTCTTTGCACAGTGTTTCGCTAAGCTCTGAAATTCCTCGCCTGAGGACATGACAAATACTAGAAGTTTGCCTGGGTCCAAGGAGACAGCCACGTGGAAAAGCAAGCCATCCCAAGCTTGTAGCTAGAAAGGCACAGCATGCAAACTCGGGAGAGGTTGAGAGTGGAAAGTGTTCCAGGGATGTGTTCTGACGCTGTTGCCTAAGCATCTTTTTCTAGTCAGTATTGCACAGAATGCTTGGTTAAGGGGATCACTGATCTGACACAGTGCAGCTGTCTCTGTATTTTTATGTTTAAGAGCAGTCTGAGGAGAATGGAGGGAACGACAGCTTACAGAGAAATCAAAACTAAAGCTGGCTGTAAAGCAGCGCAGATCTTGCAGTTCTGCGTGACTGAGAAAATGGCAGATGAAATCCAGAATTGATAAATGCAAAATAATGCACATGGAGAAAAACAACTAATTATGCATACACAGTGATGCGCTCTGAATTACCTATTATCACTCAGGAAGGATCCTGGACTCATTGTGAATAGTTCTGGGAAAATGTCAGCTCAATACTCAATGGAGGTCAAAAAGGCAAGAACAATATTAGGAAAGGGTAGAAAGTGCAAAAAAAGGGGAGAAAAAAAAAAGAAAAAACCCATCAGGCCATTATATGGATCCAGGGACGTCTTGAAAACTGTATGCACTTTGGGCCACCTTATGAAAAGGAAGATAGAATTTGGAAAAAAACTGAGCAAAGGAACAAGGATCATTGGAATGGTTTTCATATGAGGACAGGAATGTTTTTCACCTTAAATAATAGATTTCAGGGGAGAGGGAATATGATAGCTCTCTGCAGAGGCAAGAATGGTGGAGGGGAGGATGTGGAGCAATTAACGATTCCTTTCTCAGTAATAAACCATAAAGGAAAATGAAGTCTTCAGGATGCAAGCTTAAAAACAAGCAAGAGATGGTGCTTTTGAAAGAAAAAACCCAAGCAAATAATTACATGGTGACACTCACTGCTGCAGGTGGTTTGAATAAATAGGTTAAATCAGTGCTTGAGAAATAGTGGGACAGAGGTCCACCAAGGATTTCTAAACCCAAAGATGGTGATGCTGCTTTTGGTTCAGAAAGACCTCAAAACTGCCTGCATCCAAAGGGGAATGGTGCAATGCTTTTCCCAAAGGAGCCAGCGTGGGCCACGGTCAGGGGTGGAATAGCAGAGTCAATGAAATTACGGCCTGATGTGGGGAGGGTGCCTGATGTTCTCAGCTGTGATGTCGGGAGTAGTTGGTGTGGCGCTCTGCAGCTTGGCTTGTAGTGGATGAAACGTCTTGTTCACAGGACGTGGTGTGTGCATGTTAACAGTTGAGGAAAGGAAGGCTTTGTTCCCGAGTATAAGAAGGTGAAAATAGTTGAAATTCAATGTAAAAAAGAAAAAAATACAGAAAACCATGGCCTAGTCTGCTGCCTGTCACATGTCGATTTGATAATTGATTATAATATAAAAATGTTTGTAAGTTTTCAGTAGGCTAGGGGAAGATGATCTGCAGGGTGGTCTGACAGCATGTAGTCTCAAGTGTGCCTTAGTAATATCAAAGAATGTTTTTCGGTTTCTTATTCCTCACTCCAAATCTGCTTTTATTTTCCCCCTGAGTTTTTCTGAGCAATATATTTTTCAGCCAAGTACCAATTTCTTTAAGACATTTAGAGACAGGGGAGATGGTACTATGTAAATTCAAGGTAGCGAAGATGAGTGTTGCCTGTGTTTCAGCGATGCTGTAGCCAAGGCTCGCTCACTAGTTCTCCCTGTCGTTTTACAGAAGCCACTTCTGTCTGTGGAAAAGCAGCTGGTCATAACAGCCATGAGAGTGGGTCCTGGGGTGGAGAGTACCTATTTTCATCCCTGAAGCCTTTAAAAAGCAAGATAGGAATGAAGAAGTTGTCTTTATTGAACTTTCTGTATTTGTTAACTTAATGGGCTCAGGGGAAAAACATAACAACTAAGACACTCTTGTGAATACATGTATGTACTGTATGTCAGGTCCATTTGCTGGACCACAGTCTAATAATAAAAAGATAAAATGAAATAAAGTTATTGTTTATTACTTCTTCAAGACTGAATCACTCATGCTGGAAGTGAAAGGAAACTGTTTCCAATGTTTATTTGTTTTGGGTTTTTTTTTGTTGGGGTTTTTGGTGTGTGGTTTTTTTTAATAAGACCCTGTACGAAGCAAGCGAGGTAATGCTGAAATGCATGTTTTATAGTGCCAGTCTACTCAGCATCTGTTAAAAAATATCAGGAAGTTGTCGCCATCGAAGGTGTCTTCTGAATCACACTGAAGGCAATAATGGAGATTCTGTGATTAAAGCTTCTGCCTGTGACAAAGTTGTGAGTATCGGTGTTCCAACTCTGGTCTTCAGATAAAGCGCAATAATTAGCTAACTAGGGGAATAGTCGGTACAAGGAACAAAGATGCTTCCTGCAAGTATACCACTTTTTACAATTAGTGAACCATGCTAAGTAGTTTTTAACTCTTAACAATATGAAACAATCTGGTGTATGTATGCTGGTTTGACTAATTTTTTCAAGTTACTGGATGGAATTTATTTTTGTTGTACGCATAATGTTACTCTTATCTCCTGTAGCTAAGTCTTTGCTGTGGGCTTTAAGTGCCCATTTTACAGTTAGACCAGTGATCAACCTTTCGGTTTGGCAGCCCAGAAGAATGTGTGGAAGTGGAAGGATACCTGTTAGAGGAGATTTCACAACCTGTGAGAGTTGTCTTTGTGGTCCCTAAGTCCACCAATGCTTTGGGGTCTCCAGAATTTGAAACAACTTATTTAGACTCTTTAGATTATATATGTAAAATAAATATATTAAAAAAACCAAGCACATTCTCTGCATGGACGCTAACACTTTATTCTAAGTATGTTGCTGGCTTTGCCAATAGCTTGCTGTGCACATTTATTCATGCATCGACTAGAGTTTTCTTTCAAGAAGCTGCCTAGCATATATTTGATCAAATTTAATTATGCTGGACCAATAGAATCCATTTAAGTCTTCCTTCCTGCAATGCTAACTAAGGAAGTTATGAGCTGGTAAGAAAGCTGGTGTTCTGTTCAAGTATTACTCCATGAGTCACCAATTCTTCATTGTTAAAACAGATGAACTATCCCTGTCTTTTTTTTTTTTATCCCCCTTTTTTGGTCTTGTAAGAATTTAGTGAATTCTCTTCTACTAGTAGCTTGTACTGGTCTTGGGCTGCTAGGATCCCTCTTCAAGCCATTAAATTTTTTGCATGTTTAGTGTCTCACATTTCCAGAAGCTGAAATGGATGGCAATGATAGGTTATGTGACAGGCACGGTAGTTTTGTGATGTGGGGAAAAGTTCCTTTACATTTTTGGTTTTGTCCTGACTTGTTATAATGCAGGATTCGCTGACTCCAGGTTTCTGTCCTAGCATTCAAATTCAAATTACAAACAGCTTCATCCCTGATAGCTTCTGACAATAGCTGTATTACACTGTAACTGAAACAATGTAAAAACCCCACAACCCAAACCAATGAACAAATCTGAAAGGTAGGGAGCTTGTGAGAAAAGACCCAGGTCCCTTTTCAGAGAGCTCATTCTGGTAGTTGGCTTGTTGAGGAAGGAGAACGCTTATTAACCTCGTGGCATTCGGAACTTATTTGTAAAATGGATTTCTTTAGTAAAAATTGTCTTTGCTGATCCTTCACATGCAACTCTACCGCTCTTTTTTTGAAAGTTTGAAGCACATAGACTATGAAGTTGCTGTGTCCTTTCTATGGGGACAAAGGTTCAAGGATGCAACAGGTGCACTTAGACACATGCACTTAGCATCCATGTTTCTAACACTTTCTTTGGTCTTCTTGCTCCATTACTTTCCAATTCTGAGTGGGAATTGAGGGCAGGAAGGTGGACAAGGAATGTGCTCAGCAGAATTGGGTTTCCCTAGTTCTCTACTAAACAGGACCTTTGGAAGAGGGACCTTCTCTTTCAGGACTCTGCTGCATCAATAATGTGATGTCCTGCCTGTGTGTTTGGAGAATACTCATTTGGCTTTGTGGTTTCTGCAGGGAGTTTTTGTGTGGAAACTACTTGCCCAGTGAGGTAGTCTCTCTTGCCGCGTGTGAAACTAAACTGGGCCAAATAGAGAACTTTTGCCAGCTAGGTGGAGCTCCCCCACTAAGTTTATTCTTGTCTAGATTTTGCACAGCCTTAGTCACTACCACTGCATCTGTAAGGTCATTTAATAGGTGACCAGTTTACAAAGAAAACTAAAATCAAAATGTAGGAGAAGCGTTCTCCTCGATGGGCTTTGCCACAGGTGGAGGCGAGCGCACAGTGAGCTGGGGTTGTGTGGATCTGCGTCGTTGTCGAGGCTGCATCTCTCTGTGGTGTTTTCATTCAGTGCGAACCTGGAAGTGCTGGCAACACTTTAAGTGGTTTTCTTCCTGGATAATAGAGTTTTAAAAATACCTCATGATGACTCAAACATAGCCCACGGGTTACTGTAAGATAAACTTACCACTTAGCTGTAATAAGCACCTGTTCATACCAAAACTTACTCTTCTCCCTTCCCTCAGAGAGTGATTCTGTAAGCCTGGCATCCTTTGTTTCCATATTTGGTGGGTCTCTAGACACTGCGTCAACTGATTTCTGTGTATGTGTGGCAAGGATGAGCCTTTCCACTGCAGCCTGAGACGTGAGGATCAGATGAGATTCATCATGCGTTTTTATGCTGTCTCCACAGTAAAGAATTTGCAGGACATTTTAGGATTGATGCAACCACAACATTTTTCTGTTAGGCCTTTAGAGTCGCTGAAGATGCTTGGTCTTCAGTAGTTTTCAGTAAACGCGTGAATTGAAGCTTAGTATGTGGTTTTGTTGATAGAAACACAGAATCTAGATTGCTGTCTTACAGGGAATTCGTATTTTGGAAAAACACAATTGCTTTGTTGTGGCTGTGAGGAGAGCCAAATGTGTATCCTCATCAGTGTTCAAAATAATGGGTCCGATTTTGCTAAAAGCACGCATGGGGTTGGTTACTGTTGCTCAGCTGCTGACCTGTAATTCATTCTGCTATAGTAATGTGTTTGGTTTTTACTGTGATGCTCATATACTGGAGTAAAAGTTACGGTTGTGGATTTGAAATGTAATAAAATAGAGCTACTAGGAAGCAAATTTCTTTTTCCACAGAGCTACTTTTCCAAGTAAAAGTGAACTTTTTAAGGACCATAGTGAAGTATAATTAAGTAAAGCTTTTTGGGGGGGAAAAAAAGAAAAGGTGAACAAATAACTCTCTATGCTGATAATCAAAGACATTTGTTTGAAACCAAATCTCTCCAAAAGGAATGTACGTGTATGTGTTTCTATTGTAGTGGGACACTAGCCTGTAGAGTTCTGTATGGTAGTGTATGGAATATATTCAGCCACTTGCAATCATTGTTTCAATTCACCAAATAACCAAGTAAAAGGAAAAAATCAGTACCATGTTGTAGCATTAATAATGGCAGTAGAAGAGTTTTAGATTAAGTCTTTTTTTTTTCTGAGGATATGCATACATTAGTCTAATGGGAAAATGTCTTTAATTCCACCCTTAACAGTGTGGGAAAAGTTTATAGAGTCTGAAGAATCATTTTAGTTCAGATACTGAATGAAGGCAATCTCTGAGATAGATACCTGCTGACTGATTTCTGAAAAACAGCACTCTGGGGAGTAGCAATCTTACATGAGTTAATGTCTCGTGTTTTAATAACTACTGGTGGCACATACACACATTTTGTCACAATTTACGTAGAAAATGGAAGACAAAACACCAGAAGGAGAAGGGAAGAATTTGGAGGAATCATCAGAAAGTTATTTTTACATGCGTGACTGGAGTGGTAACTACATTTACAATGTTGTGGAAAGATATTTTGATGCGATGCCGATTTAGTTTTATAAATACAGAATTGTTTTATCATGAAACCAAATCTATTTTTATGTATTTGCTATTCCACTAACATCGGAAAATTGTTGACCCTAAACCCTATGTAATTGTTGAAGCTTAGCAGCCTGTGTATTTATTTACAATTGTAATTCCATTCACTTATTAACTGAAGGTTTATTTAGCATAGTGTATAGAGTGACTATTTTAAGTATTCTGTGCATTCCCATGACACTGTAGATCTAAGCTGTGCAACGATGACTTTTTCTTGTTTCTTATGAGCACATCTAAATTTTGGAGGAAGATGAGAGTTTGGGACCTCAGTCTCAAGGGACAGCTTCAATCCTCTCTGTGATCCTAAGTGCACCTTTCCAGCTGATGAGTTTGAGCTAAGGAGTGACCTGAGATTCGTTGTGTACCATTGACTGTTGGTTCAAGGCAAACATTTGAAGCATGACCTGCATCAGTGACTCAGTGCCTGTGCCAGTACCACAGAAGAAGTTTCGGTTACAATGGTGCATTCATCGTCAGGATTACCACTTAAAATAAGTTGACTTCTTCCTGAGCAGAGTTACACAAGAAGACCTGAATCTTCTGACATAGTCACCAGAATATGTCAATACAAGTGTTCTACTTTTTATAGAATCATGGAATCACAGAACCATGGAGTGGTTTGGATTGGAAGGGACCTTTAAAGGCCGTGTAGTGCAGTGCAAACCCCTTTCCACAGGCAGGAACACCTTCCACTAGACCAGGTTGCTCAAAACCCTGTCCCACGTGAACTTAAACACTTCCAGGGAGGGGACATCCACAGCTTCTCTGGGCAACCTGTTCTAGTGTCTTGCCACCCTCATCGTATAAAATTCCTTCCTTATGTCTAGTCTAAATCTACTGTGTTTCAGTTTAAAGGCATTGCCCCTTGCCCTGTCACTACAGGTCTTAGTAAAAAGTATCTCTCTTAACTCAAAGTATTAGGCCTTGCAATGTAGTGCCTCATTATGCTTTAGAATACTTTAAAAAGCTGTACCTAAGATTTTCCATCAGTAGGAATGAGTGCCATGATATTATGTGACTGGAGTGGGAATCATTAGGTTAAAAACACAATGGTGAAGATCTAAAATTGGTGTATCAGAGCAACTTATTTTTATACGTGTCACTTAATGAGCTTCTCTACTTCTGAAGCCAACACTTTAGTGTTAGCTAGTGATTTTGTGTTTGTGTAGACACATCACGGGGAATTTGAATGTCATCATATGAGCTAGCAATGTTTTGAACCAAACAACAAGGCCATACATTTGACTGGAGAAGAAATTTGTGACTAAATAGTCTTACGGGAACCTTGTAAACTAAAGATGGTGGTAGTTTTGCCTTCAGGTTCATCACTGATGCAACTGAATGATTACTTGTCTGTCTGTATATGATGTTGCTTTCATACTTGGGTACTATGTGGTTGCAGAATAATGAACCAAAGTATTGAAGCTTTCACTGATGTCCTATGATTTTTTTTCAGACAATTGCTACAGAATGTGAGTGTGTATTTCAATCTTTGTAAGAAGAAGGAATAACAGCGTGTTCCTGTTGGAGTCAGGAGCCAGATTTCCGTCAGTGATGCAAATAGTGATTTATATGGATCTGTATATTAATGGCAGGGGAGTCCCCATCCTTGAGGCAGTATGTAGGTATGAGGTTATCGATCAGGATCTTCACCTTAATAGTTCACTCCCAGAGTGGATGCCTTGCAGGCTGAGCAGGGCTAAATACTGGATCCCGACAGTCATTGTTTTCTTCTGAGTCATAGTTGCTTCAGGCCATGGTGACAGCTGCTGACTTCACAAATAGCTGGCCTGGTTGGGGATGTTAAAATATCATCTCTTCATTACCGATCTTGCTGCTGAAGAGTATCACCCTGGTAAATCTTGTAATGGAAATAAGTGTGGTTACTTCATCCGCTACAGGCCCAGCTAGAAGGTTTGATTAAAACAGCTGAAAACCTTGGACTGGACCAGTGTGAGTGAGTGAGGGTTCGTACAGTCTCTTTTGTTAGCAGGGCTCCACAAGCGGTAACCTGCAACTAGTGGCTTATGAGGAGCAACCAGGAGCGGTAGCAACTTCATCCTACACAACTAGATCTGAAAGAGGATACATGTCTGCAGAAACGCTTGTTCTTACTCAAAGTGCTACTGTATTGGTATGGGAAAAAGAATACAAGTTCCTCTTCTCCAAACACAATTATTACTAGTACAATTTTGTATTTTAGCTATAAGCTGTGCCAATATGATGAATTTTAATATCCAGATTGGAATCTCTGTGCTGGGACATCTGCATCGTTTTGCTAAAAGTATCATACCCTTTACTGAAATTGTTATGTGGCTAGAAAAGAAGTCTTAAAAAGTTATACAAGTAAGGGTTTAAATGGTTTCTCAGTCATCTTTTATTGAATAGTGTAGACTGCTCATAATAAATGTAGCAGAATACATAATACAGATATTTGGTTTTAGCTTTCCTGCACAGTGCAAATATTTGAAAGGTATCTTAATCCTTTGTTGACTGTGTATTGGTTTTGTTTCTGGCCCACAACTTGCAAAGAGAGATTCGGAAGAGGAAGCGAAAAGTATTTTACAACTTGAACTAGTTTTAATATCTAGCAGACTTGTTGCGACATCCGTACTGGAGCCTGCAGGGAACATGAGTATTCTGAAAAGAAAAGTTTCCTGCCTGCTTAAATGCTATTGTAGGTTTACTTGTTTAGCATCAGCAAATGGAGTGGTCTGGTACCTCGAGACTCATGATGAGGAGAACGGTGTTTTTCAGAATGACTGTAGTTTACAGACTTTTTTTCTTGTTTCTGTATACTGTTTGATTCATTAATACATTTTTTTTTTCTCAGAGTACATAACAAAACTGGCATGATGTGTGTGTGTGTGTGTGTATATATATATATAGCATAACACTTGCTGAAAAGGCTATACCTTGTTGGGACAGAAGGGAATTTCAGAAGCAATTTAGTGTGAAGAGACTATTTTGAATGACAACATCTTGCTTCAAAGGAAATTCCCTCATGAAATGTATTAGCACAATGAAGACTATTGCTGTCTTTTTATCATGTTTAAATTAACTCCTCAGCCATAAATGAAAGGTTATAAAGGTAGCAAACAATAAAACAAAGAAGAAACCGTACTTTTATGTATTTGTCAGGTGAGGAAAAAATACAGGGTTATACAGGGATACAGGGATAGGGTTTATATTATCGTGCTCTGTGCAAGTTGAAGGGGGTTTTGAGGGAGTGAGTAGCTACCAGCAAGTGTAGTTTTTCATTTGTGATGATGGATCTGATAAATGAAGAAAAATACATACGTGGCATAGTTTCTTCTATATTAACAGTGCTGTGCTTGCTCACACCTCCAGATTGTCCCACACTTTGGTTACAGCGATAGTATTGGCTGGATAAAACGAATTGTGTAAACTTTTCTCCACAGTCTTTACAATACTATTTGCGACTGCTTCTGCTTCTCTGCTGTCTACTGTTGTCTACACTGTTGAGCATTACTAATGTGACTAATATTTCCCAAAGCAGCATTTACAGGACTCTTATGCTGTGCTAGGGGAAGAGGCTGTTCTGAGGGTGTTCAAGACCTCTGATGGAGTAGTTTTCAACAATAACACATTCTTTGAAAATACTGACAATTCACAGAATATAGGGCCAGTACTTCACATTGTTTTTCCTTCTTGCTGACAGTTTTCCTTCCTGTGTCCGCAAAGAAATGTCATTCATCCTGGGGAGTACAGGGAGAGGCAGAAAGGTGAAAATAGTAGTGCCAAGAACAGGAAAAGGATAGGAAACTGAAACTCTGTTGAGAAAAAAAGAAGACTTTTTGATGTTTCAAAACACAGTAAATGATTTAGCTTCTCAATACATTACTTGTTCCCAGCTTTCTCATATTGGTAAGTTTCTGATGTGTCCCTTATCATGTTTTATGAGGACTAGGGCAAAATTTCTAATGAGTGAGGAAGGTAGTAGACAGCAAGCCTAGTCTGGTTTATGATGGTAGTTCACAGAGATGTAGCAAAACTGATTCTAATACTAACTCCAGAAGCAGCTTTGCTTTGTTTTATTTCTGAACAGGAGATACCTGGAGATACATTCAAGGTCAGATTTAAATGTTACATTGACCAAGGAGACATTGGAAGGTGATACGTTCTCCCACTGCACATCCAGAAGAGCGTTTTACAAGGTTAGGTTTAAAAGAAGTTAATGATATGTATTGTAGAATTGGTAAAACCGTGAGACAGGCATCAAATGTGCATCCAAATTTGATGCTAGCTGTTGCATAACAAACATAACCTGTAGCATCTCCATCTCAAAAAATACCCAAAATGAACATGAAAAGAGTTGTAGATCCTACGTGTCCTGTCAGTCACCTCGCACAGCATTTGTAATTACATGATCACATTTTTTCATTTAATGAATGAATCACAGAATCAGAGAATGGTAGGGGCTGGACGGGACTGCTGGAGATCATCTAGTCTAACCCCTTTGCTAAAGCAGGTTCCCCTAGAGGAGGTTGCACAGGAACACGTCNCCTGCTGGCCACACTCTTCTTAATGCACCCCAGGATGCCATTGGCCTTCCTGGCCGCAAGGGCACACTGCTGGCTCATGGTGAGCCTGTTGTCCACCAGCACTCCCAGGTCCTTCTCTGCAGAGCTGCTCTCCAGCAGGTCAACCCCCAACCTGTACTGGTGCATGGGGTTGTTCCTCCCCAGGTGCAAGACCCTACACTTGCCCTTGTTGAACTTCATGAGATTCCTCTCCGCCCAACTCTCCAGCCTGTCCAGGTCACGCTGAATGGCAGCACAGCCTTCCGGTGAGTCAGCTGCTCCCCCCAGCTTTGTATCATCAGCAAACTTGCTGAGGGTACACTCTGTCCCTTCATCCAAGTCATTGATGAATATGTTGAACAGGACTGGACCCAGCACTGACCCCTGGGGAACTTGGATCTTGGATCCCCCTACCTTCTAGAGCCCTAACCAATGGGATTCCTCCAAATAGGTCTTTGAAGAGGCCAAAGTTAGCTCTCCTGAAGTCGAGGGTTGTAATCCTACTTGTTGACCTGCCGCTTCCATGCAGGATCCTGAACTACACCATCTCATGATCACTGCAGCTGAGGCTGCCCCAACCTTCACATCCCCAACCAGTCCTTCTTTGTTCAGCAGCACTCCTCTCCTTGTTGGCTCCTCCACCACCTGTGTCAAAAATTGATCATCAGTGCTGTGCAGGAACTTCCTGGACTGTGTGTGCCTAGCTGTGTTGTCTTTCCAGCCGATATCAGGGTGGTTGAAGTCCCTGGTGAGAACCAGGGCCTGTGATGGTGTAGCAACATGTAGCTATCTGTAGAAGGCCTTGTCAACTTCCTCTTCCTGATCAGGTGGCTTGTAGTAAACACCCACAACAATGTCACCCATGTTAGCCTGCCCCCTAGTTCTTACCCATAAGCTCTTGACCTGTTCTTCATTCACTCCTAGGCAGAGCTCTGTACATTCCAGTTGCTCTCTTACACCTCTCCACCACCTTGCCTTGCTAGCCTGTCATTCCTAAAAAGTACGTAGCTATCTGTGTCTGCCTTCCAGTCATGTGAGCTATCCCGCCATGTCTCATGGATCAAATATGTAGAGTCCCCATATTGGTTGCAGTAGAAGAAATGGGTAGAATATGCAGCAGGATGTGGCAGGAAGAAATATGACCTTTATGGGACTAGGTTTTGGTCTTGTGCATAGGTGAAGGCTAGGTTGAGAGCAGAGGTTAGAATAATAGCATTTCTGAGATGTACCCTCAGGTCTGAGCACTAGCTGCTGAATAGCTCTGTGTTTCTGTGACTTACCTGTGTTGCAACGACCAGCTGATCTAAATTTATAGAAATACTTCTTCCATCTTAAAACCACAATCAATGGATCTTAGGAAGGCAACTTTTCTTTTTTGGTACTTGGACGGAATAGCCGTGATTAAGAGCAGTTTCTTAGGTCTGTAATGCTCTATCCATTGCGGAAACCACAGTGTGGTTTCGAGCATACAACATCCTGGTCACTCCTTCCATGAGGGAGCAGACTGGTAAGAGGGCAGGACAGACATTTGTAGCAACGTTAACTGGTGTGAGCTCCTCTTGGTTAAAGGACATTTTTCTAGTCAGGCATGCTGCACAGTCAGCAGCTGGGAACACCACCACTTTCATTTCAAGTGGCCTCAAGTAAATGACAGGAGACTTGTAGGTGTCAAAATCCACCGTTCTCTTCCTTAACCACAGAAATCTTACGCAAGATGAAATCAGGCAATCTAGATACAATAAAACTAAGTAGGGAAAATGTTGGGCAATATCTGCTGACATCACTATTGCTAGACATAGACTGTATGTGACCGCCATCAACTGAAGTATGTAAACTTTACTGAGCTGTGGTGTGCTGTGAAGGTTAAGGTTAGTCATGCTGGAACCCTAGCAAAAGTCCTCGTGAAGGGGGTCCACCTCTGTCGCATTTGATACCCAAAAGAACTGAAAAGGCAGAATTTTTCTCTTGGAGGAGATGTCCATGTCAGCAGGGTGGTCATCAAGCTGAGAATTGGTGCAGCTCTGGAACCTGCTGGTCTTCAGAAGAGTCAGAGCCTCAGTGGAGAAGGGGAACCCTGGTGAGGGTGCATGCATGCTGTAGCTTTAAATCAGTAAAGGGACGCCTGGCAGAAAGGGGCTGAAATACTCTGCCAGGAGTAGGAGGATGGGGGGAAAAGCAGTTTAAGGTAGTAGTTCCTAAAGTTCCTGACCGGTGGATGCCTGTTAGCCTCATTCTTTTTCTGGTACTGCCACTGGGCTGTTTTGTTGAACCTTTAGAAGAGACACTGTTGAAAACAGTGTTTTAATAGAGTTTTGTGGGCCAGCCTTAGAGCATTTAGCCTGGCCTGGTGGACCATACTTTAGGAGTGCCTTCTTAAGGGGAATTCTGGTCTACTTACTGTAATAAAGTTCTCAATTAATTGTCAGAAGACTGAAACTCTTTTGGGGATTCTGCACTATTGTCATTTGACATGGTGGCTGTCGGGGATTGTGGATGGTTTAGAGGCATATGGGGGGTATTGGCCTATCACAGATTCCCTGGGAGCTACTGTGTGCCATGGGGGGCCGTGGAGTCTATTCTCTCTTGCAGAAGGGGCATGCTCTGCCACCCCCAAGGAACAATAACGTTCAGACAAAGAACATTTTTTCCAGATCTCTTTTGCAAACATGGAGCTGAGTGTAGAACCCTTTCTGAGCTGGGAGGGAGCTGCAGAATTAAGTGTATCTGCTCTGCAGTGTAGCCGGGATGAATACTGGGCAGAAGCTTCTTTCGAGGGTGATGTTTTGGAACCATCTGAGTGCAGATGGTTCTTGCTGCTCTAAAACCAGAAAAAGAGCTTCTGAACTCTAGACAGAAGGTTTTCTATTTGATTCAATTTTGGAGACATGGGTAGTAAAAGCCAAAGCACTTAGAAAAGCAGAATGGAGTGCTTTGAAGCCATAGGAGGAAGTCTGATTCCTGAGTAAATAAACTACTTTTGATGGGATTCCAGGATAGCTACCACATCACTGAGATCAGTTGTGGGTCTACACCAGGTGTGGAATATGTGGGACAAAGACACAGACATATTGTCTGAAGCAGTATCTGTTTAAGGATGGTCAGTTGAGACAGAATGAGCAGACATACCATCTCACCACTACCAAAAAGACTAGATCCTCTACCCTTCTCTCCCTTTCTTTCACCGTCATGTATTTTGTGTTTTCTCTGACACTTGTATTTTTCCAGGAACTGATTTAATTCACTTAAATGGCAGACCATTTATGCCGTTTATGTTGTGGGTAGTTTTCTGAAATTTCACTCAATCAAATGAGATGATAGAAGAGACTGATGCTACAGCCATAAAACGTGACGGTGGATTATGTGGCTTTGAGCAGGGGAGGAGGAAGATAAGAGGTATACCATAGAAAGAGAAGCAGCAGCAGAAGAAAGAGGAAGACACACTTCGTGCTTTCAGCTGCAGGGAACCATTTGTTGGGTTTACCTGCCCATCAAAATATGCTGTGGCTTTATCCCACTTATTCCAATTACAATTGTAGAGTTTTACTTGCTAATTTTTGTAAATGCCTTCTTTTCCTTTTTTGCTCACATGAGGAACTGATAGGTAAACTGCATTTTTAGCTTGTCACGTGCCTGAATTTTCCTGAACTTTGCTGAATTTCCTGACCTAGATGTTGGTCTTCTCTTGTTTTGTGAGCTATGTTCCATGTCTTCTGTAATTCATTTTTTTTCACGTGAATGATTTAATCTCTAATAAAATCTTCAACTAAAGAAAAAATACATAAGTGAAAGTCAAACAGCAGCAAAATACTGAGTATAAGCCATATGGGACTCAGATTTAAAATTGAGTAAACTGCACTGCTTTAGTGCATGCAGTTGTTTCTGTGGACATTGAGATTAGAGCAATAAGAGATGGACCACAAATACAAGGGTGTTTAGATGCAGTGAGTAATAGGGAAAGGCAGGTCAAATATCAGCCAACAATTTTAGCCTCAGTCCCTTGAGGATTATACACAAACAGCTAAATATAGAAGCATTCTCCTAAATTCAGACAAATTAATTAAGGCCAGAGAGAATTTTATGTGGTTCGGAGCCCACCAGGAAAAGGAAAGTCATATAATTTCGTAAGTCTGATTTCTTGTTCTCAGTGAACAAATTGGCTTGAATGACTGGTAACTTCAACACTCTGTTGACCAGAACAAGACCTTATCCTTTTCACCCAAGACTGTAGACTTTTCTTCATTGCTGAACATCCTTCTCTCTGTAATAGAACCTAGGGAAACCCGAGGTTTTAAGTTTTGGAGCATTAGACTTCCTGTGTACTCTGTCTGTTCTTTTAAAAATTGTATTCCTCAAATAATACAAAATACAACATCTAGACTTCTTTTTAGTGGTACAAGCATTAGCGATGCAGGGATCCTAGATTTAGACCTTAGAACATCTGTCAGGGAGTGGTTCTTTTGATTCTGTCACTGAGTAAGAAAACAGAGATTGAAAAAAAATCTTCAAAAATCATGTATCTTTGCAGCCAGCTCAGACCTTTGGCCGCATACCCTCACCACTGGCCCTTGGTAGCCTTTTGCATACAACTTCCACGCAGCTATTTCGGGGTTTCTTTTCCCCCTACATGCCAACTCATAACTGCACTTGCCCTTTGGATGGGACTAGGATCTGGGGTTTTAGCCTTTAAATTGTTGTTACTTATGATTACCAGTAAATGAAAATTTTCAATGGACACTGAAACAGCTGGCAGTGAGAAGGGACTAGGGGCAGACAGACCCACTGGCAGGGAAGGGGCTAGAGCACTGTGTCTTGGGGGCAGTGAAGGTGTGACCTGCAGAGTCAAAGACCCTGGTAGCAGGGAACAGGGGGATGAAGATGGGGTCATGTGGAACAGTAACTGGAGAGGAACAATGGGAAATGCTGTTATGAGGTGCACATGGAAAATGAGGAGCACGACAAAAATGAGGGATTGGGAATGTGGTGTGTTACAGCAGCTATACTGTTTTAATCTGTCAGTGTGGTTTGACAGGGAATGAACGGGATCCACATTTCTGCCGTTTCTTACACATTCTTGTCATGTTGGCTGGTTACAGGCATATATCAGAGCATTCATTTAAATTTTTTAATTTATATCTGAAATCTGCTCTAGAGGAATTTGTAGGTCCTTCAGCGTAGACATTTTCTTCCTTTGTCTTTGTAAAAAGCAAAGATCAACCCACAACCTTTCATATTTCTTAACTAATTTTGTATTGAGATGTTTATTACATCTTTCTTGCCTGAGGAAAATCCCATTTGTCTCGAGCGCACTGTAGTTTCTTCTGTTTCCTCTGAAAAGCTGCTGTTCTCAGTAGGCTCTGCTTCAAAGATATTTGCTCTAAAATGCAGGCTTGACAAAAGCCATGCAATTTGCTCTATCCTATCTGCTTTAAGCAATTGCATAGTAAGAGCTTCTCTTAAAACAAACAAACAATGCATTCTGAAAGCTGAGTGTCTTTAGAAAGGTGTTAGTGGAGAAGTGTAAATGAAAAGAAATCCAGCTGATGATATTTTTTAACCTACTTTAAAAACTTATTTTAAACTTCAAGTAAGTAGAAGGGTTGGAAAGAGAGGGTGAGGAAAAGGATCTCTTGCTCTTTCTTTCTGTCTTTCCAGCTTGTTTACTTTGTCCATGTGCCAGCACAGTGTGGGTATTCAATTTCACTCTTTTCATAAGAGTTTTATACAGACATGCACTGATATTTTTTTATTTCTATGATTATTCCATATGTTAGTAGGGGATTTGAAACCTGTTAAAAAAGTAGAGGATCCATACTGTGAAGCCACGGAAAATACCCCAGGGGATTTAGGGACAGATGTGAGATCTACCCCATTTCCAACCAACTTTAGATTGGTTAGATTTCAGCATGATGTAGTGGCTTTGAAGAGATGGCTGCAGCAGCCTGTACATCTATGAACTGCTCTAAGGGTGACTGCAGGGCATGATAAACTGTTTTTGGCTGATAGTAGGAGCAGGTTTACAACTTTTAAGTCCAGCAGCACACACTCTCTTCTCGTCATGTATGCTGGGTAACGTATGATTGGGGAACAGAGTAATGATTCTCTGGATATCTGATCCATCACAGGAAATCGCTGGCACACAGTCGTTGCTAATCTTTAATCCGAGATCATTTGCATGGGAGAATTTTCTTACTTCTCTCCATGGTTATAATCTGGCCTTGAGTGTTTTTTTTTTTTCTAGATAACATCTGATAAGAGATTAAGAACGTGATAAGAAGCTGTTTTATATGAAATTTAAGAGACCATTAACATTCCATTGAATTGTAAAATTGTCAAGCTAAAAACAGGTCTCCTGGTGTTCTGCGCAGATGCAATAGCAAATCACTGAGTCACAGGAAATGATTCAGTCAACATTTCTAAACTTTCAATGTGTGTTTTATGGAAGAAACTTGATGTAAATGTTTAGACAGTTACGGTTTTGGAGATAAATATTGCAATTTTATGGAGTTTGGGGTTTGACGTACCAGAATTGTGGTGCATAGTTGTCAATTTCCTGAACATCTAAAGCTGTTCAATTATTGTATTCGATTCCATTGTGGGATGTATTTTCTTTGGCTAATGAAACGTGGTGTCGTATTTGGGCGTACAGATTGCACATCAGAAAATCGAAGGAAAATTAATTTTTAATGACGTGGGATTCCCTCTGCAGAACTGCAGGAGAACTCGCATGGGTCTACACACAGTTTTCCTTAGTTTTTTGTCTCCCCGTCCTGTAAATACAGCACTTCAGGGATATGACCTCTCATGGCAGGTCATCCTCTGCCCTAAATGATCTCGCTGGGATAAACTGCTTTAGAAGGTTAAGTTAAAATGTTTCCTCGCTCTGCATTTTCGTTTCATTAATTGCAACAGACAGAGTGCTGACGATGCAAAATTAACTTTTTCTCATGTCAGTTGCTTGTGGTTAAAGTGTTTCTTGTATTTTTCAAGTATTTTATTTCAGTAGGATTTTCTTAAATGTTTTACTGGATAAGAGTTTGAATGAACCTGCAATGTGCTATGGCTTAAAGGACATGGAATCAGTATTATGATTACAGTACAAAACTATTATACCTAGGTATACTTTTGTGAATCTGAAATAGCACTAATAAAACCAATGTAGATTCTCTGGATTTACACTGATTTAACTGAGACCAGTACACGCCTAAATATTAATACTCAAAATATAAACAGTGAGGCAGGAACTTAAACATCAAATAGCCTATGGCGGGACTTTCAAAAAAGATTTGCTAGCACCAGCGCGACAGACAAATTCTAGCTTCAGCCATGTAATTTCCATGTGCCTAACTTGTCCTTACAAGAAAATAATCCCAGGAGACAGCTTCTGTGGGTGAGCAAGTGTCTGCCGGTGTGTGGGAAGCGGTATTTGGACCTGAGACAGTGAAGAACTACAGGGTGTCTCGTGTTTCTGGCTGTAACCGGTGAGGACAGGCGTGTCAAAACCGGTAATGTCTTTGTGGTTCTAGATTTCCACCTAGAGGTGGGCTAGGCTAGCCCAAAATGGAAAGAGAGACCCCTTTGAATGGCTCTGCAATGTTGAACGATCAGGATGAACCAGCCACCCTGGACAACGTAGGCCACGTGGTGCCTGAAGAGTTTGGTTCAGTCTGAGCGATGCTGTACCGGGTGTGGGAGCCCAGGCGCTGGCAGGGCGCTGCAGGGGCCTCTGTGAGGAGAGGCTAGGGCTGCCCCTTGCTGGACACAGCCAGTTCCAGCCAGCTTCAGCCCACTCCAACTCCCCACTGCACTGCACGGCTGAGCCCCTCAGCCAAGATGGTGGTGCCTCAGGGCAAGTGTGTCTAAGAAAGGTTAAAGTGCTGCCTGGCAGCGATGACTGAGGGAAAAAAATGTGCGAAACAGCCCTGCAAGCTCTGAGGGGAGAGCAGCAGGAGGGGATGAGGTGCTCCAGGTGTCCCAGCAGAGGCTCCCCTGGAGAAGACCACGGTGATGCAGGTTGTGCCCCTGCGGCCCATGGAGAGCCATGGTGGAGCAGATATCCACCTTGCAGCTCATGGAGGACTCCGTGCTGCAGCAGTCTTATCCTAAAGGAACTGCAGCCTAGGTGAAGAGCCCAAGCTGGAGCGGTTCATGAAGGTCTACAGTCCATGAAGAGGACCCATGCTGAAGCAGGGAACAGCGTGAGGAGGAAGGAGGAGCACAGAGGAGCTGTTATGGATTGACCGCAGCTCCCATTCCCCATCCCCTGCACCGCTTGGGGAGGACAAGGTAGAGAAGTCAGGGATGAAGGAGTGGAGGTGAGCCTGGGAAGAAGGGAGGGGTGACAAGATGGTGTTTTTACTTCTGTCTTTGTTTCTCAACATCCTAGTCTATTCTTAACTGGCAATAAATTAAAAAAATTTTCTCCAAGTTGAGTCTGTTTTGCCCGTGGCAGTAACTGATGAGTGATCTCCCCATCTTGATCTCGAGTCGTGAACTTTCTTGTCTTATTTTCTCCCCCTGTCCTGCTGAGGAAGGGGAGCAAGAGAGCGACTGAGTGGGTGTCCGGCAGCCGGCCAAGGCCAGCCTACCACAACTGCATTTTATTATATGTTGGGATTGTGAATGTTCTATTTCAACCAAATACCTGCTATGTAATTCCTGATGATGAGATTTTTGATGTCAGGTTGTTTTCGAGGGAGATATAAACAGGAGGAGAGAAGGGAAGCAGACCGAATATTGAATAGATACTGAAATGGCAAACAAAGCACAAGTAGCTTTCACTGAAAATTGTCTTGAAAGATTTGTAATGACAGTATTTCTTGTTGTTGGTGTTTTTCTTAATCTCCAGGGTGATTTTTTTTTAAGTAAAAGGCAATAAATAGTTAAAAAATCACAAAGCCAATGCAAAAACATTAAAGCTTTAAAAAAGAAAATAAGTTTCCTTTGTTCAGCAGCCTGTAGTAACTAGCTTTGAAACTTCAGTCCTGCAGCTTTTGCATTTCCTTTAAAAAAGTTTAAACTAAGTGTTCATGTGGCCACTCGGGATTGCACACAGTCTCCTTGAAAGTACAGAGAAACGTATCCTTCTGGGTCTTATACTATGTATTTAATTCTGTAATTTATAGCATCTTTTATTTGAAAACTGCAATATTCTCTGTGAAATTTCACAGGCAGCAGTTGGCTGGAAAGAAATTATTTTTACAACAAAACAAAAAATTCCTTAAGGTTCACTGATGTAGGCAATTAGTTGAAACTTAATGAAGCTACTATTAATTACCTTACCAAATTGCATCCCTCACTTACCTATAAATCCTTTTTAACATACCTATTTCCAACTAATGTTCACTTTTCCTGCAGAGTACTTCTTACTATTAATGTCAAATTGGTTTAAAGTAAATAATTTAAGGATTGTCATAGCTAAGGTTTAATACTGAAATTGTTGAAAATATATACACATAGAAAGTACTGTGACTCATGGTTTATCAGACTAGCTCAAGAGACAAAAGGTTGATTTTTTTTAGTATATGGCTTCTATAAATTCTTATGGGTCTGTCAAAGCCAAAGTAGTTACAGCAGCAAATGTAAAATATATATGGCAAGTGGAAGACGGTGAAAAAGAAATTCTGCGTGAAAAACAGGGCAGACTTCCTTATCTCTCTTTTTAATCCAATCAGATTTTAAACACATCCTGAATTATGTAATCCACCTCTTTAAGGTAAATTGTAGTAAAATGAGTCTGCAATACTGGAGCAAAATGGAGAGGAGGAAAATGTTAAGCTGCTGTTTCAGAATCGTTCATGGAATTATCCGTCGTGATGAAGTTAATAGAAATTTGGCAAGGACGAATGCCAAGTGCTGCGCCTGGGAAGGAGGGACCCCACGGAGGAGCACAGGCTGGGGACAGAGCGAGCAGCTCTGTGGAAGGGACCTGGAGGACTTGTGGGCATCAGACTGGGCAGGATCCAGCAATGTGTCCCAGCAGCAAGGGAGGCCAACGGCATTCTGGGCTGTAGGATGAGGACTGCAGTCAGTAGGTGGAGGGGAGTGATTATTCCCATTTATTTGGCACCTGCTGGACCACATTTGGATACTGTGTTCAGTTTTGGGCCCCTGAAAACAAGAAAGACAGTGGCAAACTGGCGTGAATTCAGTGGAGGGCCACAGTCAGGGGTCTGGAGCACTTGCCCAGCGGAGGGAGGCTGAGGGAGCAGGGCTTGTTCAGGAGGAGACAGAACAAGGTGGGGTGTGTGGGGCCTAATAACAGCATTCCCCTACCTGTGACGAGGTCGTCAAGAAGATGGAGCCTGGCACTTCTCAGTGGCGCAACGTGGGAAAACAATAGGCAACAAGCAGAAGTTGAAACAAGAGAGAGTCACGCTGGGTGTGAGGAGAAACCTTTTCACCATGAGGAGACTTAGATACTGGAACAGGTCATCCAAAGCAGGTCATGTGCTCTCCATCCTTGGAGGATTTTGAGGCCAGATTGAATGAAGCTTTGAGTAACCCCAAGGCTCATTCTGCTTTAAGCAGGACATTGGACTAGGTGACCTCTTGAGATCCCTCTAACTTGAATTATTATCCAGTGATTCCATGTGATATTATTATTATTATTATATTTTATTTTCTGTAAGAGGTTTAAAGACTGTTGTAAAAAGTGTCTTTTCCAGAGTTTACATTCAGTCTAATTTCATTCTTAAGTACTTTTCACTTGTGCTAAATGCGAGTTGATATACATGAAGCAAATTCTGTCTGACACAGAATTTTTTAATTCTATGATCTCAAGACATTTAGATAATTACATATTTTTCCTCAAATAAAAAGACTCCTCTGCTCATTTTGGCAAGTATTTATTAATCTCCCCTGTTTTAATTGGTAATTAAATGAACAGAGCACGACTTTTTAATCAAGTAAATAGTTATTTTAGAAATTAAGGATACAATTTGAAAATAAAAGGTAATTTTTGAGTTGAGCAGATTATTTTTATTCAACCACTTCGTTACCTATTTTCACTTTGTATTCTGGCTGTTTAGAAGGACTTAAGAACATATTCCTAAACTCAGCGTTAGATGCAGTAATTACATTTTCTGATTGGAAAGTTAAGTTCTTCAACAGACCTTACAATAGGCTCAAGTGAGCTAAAAATAAAGTCCAGGCAGTTCATATTAACTGGGTAATAACAGGCAACAGCAAAAAGCAGTATCCAGCTATGATGAAAACAGGAAGTTCATTACACAAGCTGCCCTTTCCAGATAGGTATGAATACTTACAGGCTTAACTAAAATAATAATCCCTCAAAGTTTTTAATAAAAGCAGAGAGTTGCCTATTGTTCATAGCTCAGTGGGGACGAAAAACATGCACCCCAGTGCATTGTGAAAGATCTGCTGTGTTCTGGGAAACAACACTATTTCCATTTAGGTATTGGTAACCCTGATTTCAGTTTTAAGTCACTATGGATTTGATCTTGCAAAGGGCTGAGCATCCGAGCCCTATCCAGCAAAGCTGCATAACGCCGTTAAGCCTGGGAGCGTGGTGAGATTGCAATGCAGAAGTTGCCCCTGATTGACTGGGGTCAGAGCCGAGTGCTGAACTCTGTCGTTAACGCTGAAGCTGTTTGTGCTCTGCATCTCCCAGGAGACCATGCTGCCCCTCTGAAGCAGCAGTGTCCTCTCCACCTTCTCTTGGCAGACGGAGGTGGCAACAGGGTCCGTCCTTTCCTTAGAAGTGATGATCTAGCTAGAAGGCACTAGCTGGATCTAGACCACTCCTAGAGAGGTTTTGCTAGAGCCATGCTACTCATTTTATTTCTGTGGTAAGAGGCAGGTAAAAGAAATAGCCCCCCTGCTGCCGACCCAAGGTATCTAGAGAAGATTTGAATTTTCTCAGCCCCTTTTTCTGCTTGTGAAGTGGTGAAGAGTAGTTGTGTGCACAAGCAAATACCCAATGTATACAGCTTCCCACTGCCTGCATCAAACACTGAGTACACAAGCAGGGTGTTTTGGATGCAGGATCATCTTATTTGCTCTTGGGGGAGGGGGTTTTAACACTCTGATGTGTTAACAGGACAAATTGCAGCAGCTTAAAGCACGCTGTGTTTCAGAAGAGCAATGTGCTAGGGACCCAGCCAAACTGCAGTGACAGAGGGTGTCCCCTGCCCGAGAAGGGGCATGCCTCAGCCTAGCTTTGGCCTTTCTTCTGTCAAGTAGGCTGACCCCTGCTGCCTTTTCGCCACTCTTTTCCCTGCACCACTGGGATGCCACCGCAGGGAAGCTCTCACCCGCCTTTCAGGAGACCACTCTTCCATAGTGTAGCTCTGCTTCTGAGGCCTGTAATAGGAATCCATGTGTACACGGTAAACGTGATGCAACACAACTCTCTCACTCTGTGTTTTCAGCATGCGTTTGCATGACAAAAGAAATGTCAGTGTGTATTTCTCTTGCCAAATGAAATCATGTTAGACTTTTATGTTTGCTCTGATTTGGGTGCTTTTTATCTAATGCTGCCCATCCAATAAAATGACCTCTGAAATTAGGATGTTTGAAAGTCAGAATTGACTATTGCCACCCAGCAGGATAGAACGCAGCTACGTTATTAAATAATGAAAATTTTGATTTACTGTTAACAAATTCTTCATAGAAGCTAAACACGTTAGACAGTCTATACAGATAATACTGGTATTAAACCCAGACCCATGGATGAACTATTGCCGTTACGCTCTTATCACATGATTTTGGTTCTCAAACTGGAAAAAGCTGGTACTTTGTGTATTACTTAAATGACTGTACAGTCTGCAAAGGCTCCTTATCATGTTTCAGAAATACATAACCATAATGATTCTTGTGATATACGACAGGAGAAAGCTTCTTTGTAAACTTAAGATAAGGTTTCCTGTGGAATCTCCTCAGGTTTAAAAATTGAAAGTGACGTCATTCCCTGCTTAATTTGTCTATGTTTAGCTCATGGGTTACAATAAGTACTTCCACTTTTAACCATGTCTTGCTCCAACATATTTCTTTTTCCTGCTGCTCTCTCTGTGCTAAGTCCAGCTTGGATTGCTGTGCCTGGTACAAACACCTGGGAAGACGCAGTTCTCTCAAGCTCGAAGCCTAAAATAGAAAGCCTCCAAGTGAGCGGAAGGAGGAGATGATGATGACATCTATGCGACATTGTCAGTGACCCATTGATCTGACATGTTTTTAGTGTGAGCACTTTATTTACATTAAAAACATTTAGTTTTAACATTTTGTCAAGGAAATTTTCATGGTAGTAATATGGAAAAAAGTATTGTTGAGTGTTGCTACAGGAGAGGAAAAAAGAGGAAAACTAGGAAAACATGAAGGGATGAGAAAGTTTATGTTCTATTTGAGACAGTATGGACACATGGACAGTAAAGTTGAATGACTGATGTGTCACAGAGGAGAAGGTGGAGGAGACAAAGGTGACAGGCAATCAGCAGTGACACAGTTCAGTGGTAGGTCTGAACCTCTGGCCCAGATCTTGCTGTTCCCATCTGCAGTAAGGGAAAGAGGCTGCTGGATTTCTTACTCAGGGATTTCTCTTTCATTTTTTGTCTTCTGTGTTTGCAGTCTATTAAGTAATTTTTTCCTAACGGATAGTTCTTAAGCATCCCTTTTATTTCATTAAATTGCCAAAACCTGTGGTAACGCTGAATAGCAATCCTTCTGATGTTTTTTTGAGTTCTTTGCATTTTTATACCGTTCAGATTCAGATTACCCTGGGTGCTATTTAGGTCAGCGTGTGTGGGGACACAGGTGCTGAAAGTTTCTTTGAAGGAGCTTTTTTTAAGTCCTGAGAAAGTTGAGATGTGACTGGGAAAGGGACTTTACTAGATCTCTTAACCTTCTTTTACCTTGTTGTGAAGGTTTCACTTTTCAACAACGGGTTCGCCATGAGCCAGCAATGCGCCCTTGTGGCCAGGAAGGCCAATGGTGTCCTGGGGTGCATTAAGAAGAGTGTGGCCGGCAGGTCGAGGGAGGTCATCCTCCCCCTCTACTCTGCCCTGGTGAGACTGCATCTGGAGTACTGTGTCCAGTTCTGGGCCACCCAGTTCAAGAGAGGTGGGGAACTGCTGGAGAGAGTCCAGCGGAGGGCAACGAAGATGATGAGGGGACAGGAGCATCTCTCCTATGAGGAAAGGCTGAGAGACGTGGGTCCGTTCAGCCTGGAGAAGGGAAGACTGAGAAGGGATCTCATCAAGGTTTATAAATATCTAAAGGGCGGGTGTCGAGAGGATGGGGCCAGACTCTTTTCGGTGGTGCCCAGCGACAGGACAAGGGGCAATGGGCACAAGCTGGAGCACAGGCAGTTCCACGTGAACATGAGGAGGAACTTCTTTACCATGAGGGTGACAGAGCCCTGGCACAGGCTGCCCAGAGAGGCTGTGGAGCCTCCTTCTCTGGAGATATTCAAAACCCGCCTGGACGCATTCCTGTGCAACCTGCTCTAGGCTAACCTGCTTTCGCAAGGGGGTTGGACTGGATGATCTCCAGAGGGCCCTTCAAACCCCTATCTTTCTATGATTCTGTGATTCAACTTGTGGTTGGATTTTGAAGGCTTGGAGAGTTCTCCACTCCCTCATCTGCCTTCAAAAATCATAATTAAGCTGCAAAGACTTAAGGCCTGGCACTGAGATGGCACAGTCTCGGTGGTTTTGACAGATTAACATGGAGAAATGCCAAATGTGAGAACTGTGGGTGAGGTCCTGTCCCTGAAGGACTGTTTTGCTGTCTCGTGCTGACTGAGAATACTGAGGAGGGAGAGGCAAGGAGGCCTTTCTGACTACAGACGCTTCCCCTTTGTGGGGTGCCTGTGTGTAACAGTGCTGCAGTGGATTGTAGTAGAAGGGACAAAAAACCCTCTCAGCTGCAGCTGGGAGGCAGTGGGCGACAACAGAGAGGTAAGTGCCTAAAGAAAGGCATGAGGCAGGGAAAGAGCACATCTGGAAGGAGAAGAGCTAGAAATAAAGCTGTAAGTGCAAATATCAGTGATAGTTTGAATTTTAACATGTTAGGGTAGAAATGGGGGAAAAGTTGTTATTTTCCAAGATAATTCTTGGAAGGACTGAAACAATTTTTTACTTTATACAGTTTTCTATATACTTTATATATACACCCCTTAATATACTTTACCAAAATTAAAGAAAAAAATCTTAAAACAATGCAGTCTTTGTCAACAATGTCAACAATGTCAACAAGAGAATGAAATTTTTTCAGAAAATGATAATTTCATTCAAAAATTATCAACTTGAAACTTCCTCTTATTATATTCCCTAGTTTTGCCTACTGCAGTGCAGGGTCATTCCCAAATTAATGTAGATGCTAGTGTTTATCTAATCTACTATCATGCCAATTAATTCAGTTTCAGAGACCAATTAAAGTTTTCCCTACTATTGAACTTCAATGTTCATCACTTAATTTTTCCTTGATATTTGTGTGATACTCTCTTGTATCTGTCAGAATGATTGTGTTAACGAACCAGTGTAGAGTTTGCCCATTTTAAATGTTTGTTGTAGATGTAATCATAACTTAGCTATCATTTATCCAGCACTATGCATGCATTTATCTTTTCATCTTTTCTTTTAGTTTCGTCTCCCTCTAATTATTTTTGTAGCTTTTCCTTGAGCTTAATCCAATTTGTCTGTGTTTTTCTGATAATTACGTGCTGATAACAGAAAAACATTTGGACAAATTCCACCTGTTGCGTGAAAAATCATCTCCTTTTATTTCTTTGAATCTGCCTCCTACTAGCTTTCATTAATAGGCTTGACTTCTGTGTTTGAGCAAACAGCAAGCACTTAATTTCTAGCCACCTTCCCAGATGTAGCACGACCCCTTTTTGCATTCTGTAACTCTTTTAGAGTTCGTTTCTTTTCACTTCCAAAATTACTTGCCCTGTTTTATATTTGTATGGGAAAGAAGTTAGATTTCTTCTGCTAGTGGTTTCTGGAGCAGTATGGTTTTCTTTCTTCAGTAGTAGAACTGTCTCTGGTTTTCTCGAAACTTTTTCTGTTTATTTAGTTATAAATTCTTTGCCTAATAATTTAGCAGTTTCTAATGCTTGCCCTTCATCTATGAGCACAGCTAATCTGTTAAAATAATATTAGTATGGCAAAGTGAAGATCTCAAAGGAAAAACAGAGTTACAGTTGCTTGGGCAATATTTATTTTTAGACCTCCTTCACTTTTATGGTGTATCTTTAATTTATGATTATCCTCTTTTTTTCTTTTACATAGGATTCTGTCGCACTGAATGCAATGATGGATAACACCGAGTGACAAAAATCTTCCGCATCTCTTCCTTATCCTTTAGCTGTAGCATCCTTATTTTACAGGCAAGGAAAATATGTGAGAAGAAACTTATTATGAGATGACGTAACAAACTTTTGCTGACATTAGGACAATGTCTGTCAGTGTGGAGATTGAGTGCTGCTCTGATCTTCAAAGCTGGCCTTTAAAGATGCCTGGAAGTGCACACTTTGCATGACCTTGCTACAGAACTGAGTGGGCAGATTACACCCCTTAAAGTTAGCACCTCAAGCAAGACATACCAAAAAAGAGGACTGTAAAATATTTCCTTCTTGAGGGCAGGGAGCGAAATCTGGAGATTTCTTTGAAATCTGTGAGTCAGGAATGGAAGTGAGTTCACCTGACTGAATTTCTGCTTCCTAAACTGTGCATCTGCTCTCACCATGAAGTTCCCCTCGCAGCCTGCTGTAATGCTTGAAGCCTTGTAGAAACTGAGGTAGGGACAGAATCAAGAATACTAAGTGCCCTGTTCTGTGTGGAGGTAACATTCTTTCTGTGAGCTGTGTCAGGCAAGGGGGATTATCAGAAAAAACAGGATGTGAATGTATAATTTAAGCCAAATTGTTCTCCTTGTGGATGGAGATTGATTGGGCAGTCTTAATGCTGGACTTCTCAAGCTTTGAGTGCTACGTCCTGAAAATTATTCTTCAACTGTTAGTTTAGGGAAAGGAGGACGGAAAGAAGTGAAATTCCTCACTTCATTAGAAGACAGAAGTTGGGCTTCTTCTCATTGATTTTATGTATAATTCTAACACCCTTGGTTTGTTGAATTGGTTTCTGCCAATTCGTTTAATGAAATGAAGGTTAATTGCTTCAGTATCTGTCTGCTATGGTTTGCAGGCCAAGCTGTGGAAGATGATGTGATCCATAACATGCTGATCAACTCTATGATGCAAACTACTCTGTCTATACAAACCCAGCAATTTTTATTGTGTTGGGTCATCCTGAGGTTGTCTACAAAACCAACACCGGTCCCTGTTGGCAAGGAGCCTGCAAGGGTGGCTTGAGGTGAGGCCAGCTGGTGTCACGCACAATGTGCAGATCTCTCTGATACGAGGAGTATGTATAGCTGTCACGTTGGACTGGCAGCATGTAACTGGCAGCTTTCTATATGTTCGTTCTTTCTTAATATACCTAAGTAAAACTATTCTCTCAATCTGCTTAATAAATCTTTGCGGCTTTAACAAAAATAATTTTCTCTTCTTATTAAAAGGGATATTTATTGCAAGTAGACAATATTATGATGTGAGATTCATTTTGTTATGCTCTTTCCCCCACCAGGCCTTTCATTTCTCATTCTGCATTCAGCCATACTATGGCAATTATATCCTCAGTCTGTGCATGACACTGCTTGTGGTTCCATATCAGTTTTATAGCACTGCTCCCCCTTGCCTGTAAACGAGTGCCTGCTATGTGCTTCGTGCCCGCTTGCCTTCCCTCCATGAGTGCCTGTAGAGCTGTGTCCAAACTGCTGGAAAGAGCTGTGTGGCAAGAAGAACAGAGAAGGGCAAAACCAGGCAGTAGGTGAGCACCAGCCAGTGCAACTATCAAGGTACATGTCTATGTAAATTATGTAGTTGTTTTTTTCAGTATTTTTGCGAAATGGCAGACATCACAGTAGCAGAACGTACAAATTTGTAAATAAAGCCTGGCTCAGTTTCAGTTACACAGTGATTCCCTGAAGTGGCAGGGATTTCCTTCATCTCACAGTGGATTATTGTATAATAACATGTTTTGTCAAGTATGAGATAAGAAACTTAAAGCTTTGCTTTAAGATGATAAGCTTTTCTCTCAGTGAAAGATTATAGAGGTTCCAGGCAGAGTGACAAAAATTAACAGGTGATTTTAAAGCATTCAGAATTCAGATGTTGAGGACTAGTCTATCATAGAGTAGTTGGACAAAGAAACAAAACCCGTAACTACTATAGACCATCATAAGTGTTCTGTGTTATGATTTCAAATGAAATCATTTAAGGAAGTTTCTGATAAAGATTATTCCTTCCAGACTGTAGCAGTAGAAGGATGCCAGAAAAACTGAGGAAACTTGGTATTCAATGAGGTTTGTAAAAACAAACAAACAAACAAAAAAGACCCTTTCTCTATTTTGTGAACTTTTCATTAACAAGTATTTGTGAACACTGGGGATTTCTGCAAATTGTTTTTAGCAAAGTAGATTTTGGCCATACTAAATAGTTCCACTAATGCATTTATTTATTTTTTCATTGCTCATGGTTCTGCTACGACAAAAGAACTTGATCTTTTGACATTTTGCTTTGATCCTGTAACCAAATGATGCTAGCCACAAAATTATTTTAATTTTGTCATGATTGCACTTGGGATACTTACTATTCATTTTGGTTTTGGCACACACAGCATTGAAACTTAACCCAAATAACCAGCAATGTTTTTGCAATAATATCAAGCAATATTTGGCAATTATTTTAGTGTATGATTCAGGAAGGTGTTTGACACTCACCTGATTGCATCTGGGATTAGTTGTAAGTTTATGAAACCAATAATGGAATTATAAACTAAACGGCTAGTAATGTCTGACAGGAACATAGCAGTTATGTTCTTTCAATAATACAAGATTTTAAGTGGAAATCAATACATAACTGGTAAGGGGTGACTAGTAGGCCAAATAATTCTTACCAAAGAGGCTAAGAGGGTAGCTAGGTAAGATTTTATGCTTTGAGCTTTACATTTCAGCTTAATTCTGTTTCATGTTAGTGTACATAACTGGGTTTTACAGCATCCTTGAAGTCATTTGGCCTGCTATGAAATTTTTTAAGAAAATAGTTGATGTGTGTAACTATTTGTGACCACTTGTATACTGGGTGTACAAATGGTGATTGCAAAGGGAGAGAGAGAGAGTTATGTACAACCTTGAGTTTTACATAACCAGGAATTTTTAAAATCAATTTTTGGTCTTTGTCTTGCTAAATGAAGAAAAGAGAGATTATTCCAAAACATAGGCATCCTGGAAGTACAGGTGAGTCTAATAGACAGGTACAAACAATACATTGCTTATGAAAAGAGTAGTTGATACCACCTTACTGAGGCCAGAAACTAGGAAAACACATATGAAGTAATGTAATTTATCTGATCATTCCTATGGATCTCGATAGGAGGTCTGTAATGGGTAATGTTATTGACACATCAGAGTTAACAAAGTCTGGGACAGAGTCAGTTAAAGGCATTTGGTAAGGAGCGATGATAATTAGCTCAGGGGCTTTAGTCTGGTTAGACTGGATGTAAAATCTCAAATCCTCCTTTCATTTTAGGAGTAGTTCACGTGTCCTTACCGATTTTAAAACCCAGGTAATATCCATTTCTTAGAATGAATATGGCACAAAAGGTTATTTGCTGAAAAGATTCATAGTATCGACACAGAAGTAACTAGGTGATAGTTTTAGTGCCAGTAGTACGGTGGTAGATGATGGTATTATTGTTGTTGTTGTTATCGTCATCATCATCGTCATAATCTCAGATTTTCACAAGATCTCCAGCCAAACTTGTTGAATCTGAATTTAGGTGCTAACACTCTGCCAGCTCCTAGTGATTAAGCATAGTGGATAGGTACGTACATTAAATTTCAGTGTCATTTTCCCCTGGTTAAATATACTTGAAGTTTTATTTCAAATGTGAAAGTCCTAAATCTGCCAATAAATAAGAGTCATTGCATAATTTTCTGTTTCCCATTGTATTCTATGATAACCTGAGAAGAAATTGCCTGGGTTGTGTTCTTTTCACACCATTAAAACTCAGAGTGACATTTCCACACATAAATATACAGCTTGAATATAAAAGAAACTTTCTGAAAAATCTGAAAAATAACTTGCCAGAGATAAAGTATCAGGTGGTGAAAGTACTGCTTTGGTTTTGTTGCACAAGTCCAGGTCTATTTCAGAGGCAAGAAGATGAGTTCAGTTTTAATGGCATAGTTCCAACCACAAAACTAAACAAAGCCTACGAATTGTTGGTTAGTTTAAGATAACATATACAATAAACCTTTATGTCTGGACAGACATATTTAAAACTAATTACAAGTAGGTGTTATTAAAAAGTTTTCATTATGAATGGGCCTTTCTAGTTTGCTTTGTAGAGGAAAATACTATTGTATTCCCAATTAAACACTTACCATAATTATTACTGTTTGCCCCGACCACTCCATTTTAATTGGCAGAAAGCAGCATGGAGCATTGCTATTCTTTCCCTTGCTGCTGAGCCTCCACAAGAATGTCTAGTCAAGGTGGCTAGACAACATTTTGGCAGAGAAGGCATCACATGTTCTCCTGCCAAATCCAGATAGATAGTTCGTATTTGCAGGTGAAATGTTGCTCTCACTGGTTTTTGGGATATCATTCTCAGCCTCCTATCAGCCACATACATTAGGAAAATGGGAAAAACTTGAAGTGTCATTCTTAACAGGTGCATATATTTATTTGTGTCACCCCCTGGCATATTGATATTCTGGCTTGCAATATGAAAGACATTACTATGACATTTAACTTGACACTCAGAAATCGCAGCCTCTGCTTTCTTATAGATGGATCCTAAAGGGGTATTATGAACAAGTTAAAATCTATTGTAATTTCTCTCCAAGTATTCATTCTGTGCAGGAGGGATGGATAAACAAGTTTCACTAATAATGTCAGAGTCACATAACAGATTAATTATAGCGACTTCTAACTGAAAAAAGTTTTCAGCATTTTTGATTCATAACTGCCATTCTTTGTCATAAGTAAGCACTTTTGATGTATACTTAGACCCACTCCTGTCTTCCCTTTTCCTTAGCTAAAAAGCTTCCATTTGAATGTGGAGAAAATACAATCATTGGAGACTGACTCCTAGAATGGCAAATTACTTTTTGGTGCATTTTCAAATTTGTGTTGCCCAGCCTTTATGAAATTTAAAACTCTTTCATTAAAGTCTACTGGATGTTATTTAAATTGCAGACACTGAATTGCAAGGAGAAGGGATACATGCTTTGCTGGAAGAGAGTAGTCTTTAGAAGGAGTTTCCTGTTTAAACATTTACTCAAATACTTACAGTTTTGAATATTGCAATTTCCGTATGACAGAAGCACATTCATTATGTTAAAATATGATAAGAGGTGCAAAACCAATCTGCCTTCCCTAGAACTTTTCACATGGCTTCCTGATTCTTGCCCTTCTTTTCTTTATCTGCAGTAAATGATTCTGAAGAACAGAAATTGATAGGTGTCTAGGTGGACTTTTGCTTTTTCCAGTCCCCTAGAGGATGTTGCGGTTGTCAAATGTGGGAATTGCCCATAGTGGAACGGGTAAAGGAGATGATTTATGGATCAAAGAGATTGCTGAGCAGTGTCAACAAGTCGCCCGTCACTTATGTAGGACCTATTTTTTAATGACTGTTTTGAGTTCTTAAATGGGACTTGGCCACAAAAAACTTTTGGGATAGTATTCTGCAGAATGGTGAATATCCTTCTCCATTTCTTAATTTCCTCTTTAAATTTTCTAGGGCTGTTTTGTTTCCCCCTTCATGCTTTGCGAAGCCCAGCGTGAATGCAGTATTCAGCTATTCTGACATCCAAACATTTTAAATGGTATCTCAGTGCTCAAGAAGTCTTATTTTTCAGTGAAGCGTATTTGTTCTTTTATTAATTTCTTGTTTAATATCATCCTAGCATTCAAATTGAAGTTGGTGAATATTCAGAAAATACTTGCCCAGAAACACTTCCATTTTTATCCCGTCCTGGTGGAGGAATCCTTGCATTAAACAAATCTCTTCTGTTTTAACCCTCCTCCAGTCTGCAGAAAGTCAATAGGCTGAAGATTTTGCATCAACTGCTTTTCTTGCTGCCAGTCTGAAAAAAGGTCCATCCACAAAAGCGTTCTCCTGTCTACAGTTACTTACATGTACTCTCACCTCTCTTTCTCCCAGAGCTGAGAGACACTTCTTCGGAAAAGAGGTCCACATTGACCACTTACCAGTCTCTAAAAATGCCCAGTACTGAGATGTGTTCAGATTCTATTCAGATTGATTGCTTGAATTGACTGTCAGGCTGGCCTGACTTGCAGTAGGAAGTTTTTGAACGTATTTGAGAATCCAGACAGAGCTTGGAGGTTGGGTTGTGGAATTTAATAGTTGCCATTTTGATTAAAATTACTCCATCAAAAAATTCTTTGTGAGCAAGCATAGCTGTCTGATGAATGCTGAACTGAAGTTCTTCCTTTGTGAAAATTTTGTCATGCAATACATGAAATAGAAGTTTATAGTAAAAAAGCAGGTATTACAGATGTTTATAATTGGGCTTGGTATAAAAAAACTATTAAATTGCCACATTTTGAATGTAAAGATTCAGAATTGTGGTCTATCTTGAAGACAGAAATGTTTTTATTTTACTGTTTACAAACAAAAAAATCATGACACAATATGTAAAACAAAGAGACATTCCTAAATTAGACATATTGACATATTCCCCAAGGGAATGTCTGCATTGCGTTAGTTCTGCTGTGGTAACTTTTAAGTGTTATTTTTACCTGCTACTCTAAGCATTTTATAAGAACCTTTCCCCTGACATATTTCAATAGAAAGATCAGTTGTCTGGAAAATTACGGGTGGGCTTCTTTTGATCAGTACTTTTGACAGGTATTTGTCATATCTCTTGGCTCTGAGGCCAGTCCTAAGAAATGGAAAGAAAAATGTAACTGTTTAATGACAGATGTTAAAACCCCAAGCAACTAACTGTGAGCATTAGGCATGCAATTCATCTGGCTTTTGTATACATACTTTGTTTATATGTAATCTTCAAGAACAGTTTTTCACAGATACGAAACTGCTGCTACACAGGTAATATTTGTCTATGCCCTATAAGCTTGACAGATGGAAGAATTCTTAAAAGTCTCCTGTGTTGTGTGAAAAAACTTGGACAACGATTGCAAAGATGTATGCTTGCAAAACAGTTGCTTCTCCTGCTACAAACAGTGCAGTTCCCAGTCTGCTTGACTTACGTAGAACTTTGGATGGTCCTGAGCAACTTGATTACATAGGAAAGATTATATTGGTGGAGAAGAGGCTATAGCAAATGTCTTTGTTTCTTGCAAACTTAAGTAAACTTAAAGTTCCCTAAATGTCCAATGACTAAATTATATATTACTTAGAATTCAGAGTCTCATTGCCTTCGTATTCCCATTCCCTCACTTTTTTACATTTCAAGAAATGTTAAAGCACGTGACTGATGATCATTAACAGACATTTTGGAAATACTTAGACAAGAGTGTCTGGATTCCATAGTCTAGTAATGATACTCAAAAAGATGACTGTTGTACCCAAAGGTGGAGAAATGTTGTAGCGAAACTATACTGTTCTTTCTGAATAATGGGATTTTACAAGAAAAAAAAGACTCTGAAGACTTCTTATAACTGTCAATGAGCTTTCTGAATATTTTTTAATTTTTTTAATAGCCAACAAAAAATTTTGAAATTACTGCATGGTGAAAATTCCAATTGCTTTTATAACATTGAAATCTCAGATAGTAATTCTATTTGGATGGACTACTTAAGAGAAGTTATTTTTTACCTTGATTTCAAGATTTTTGGAAGAGAGTTATGCATTGTCTGCCCATCTACCTGTTCTACGCTAATATCTTTTGAATTCCTTGGTCAAATTCAACCAAATCTGAGTTATCTCTAGGAGTTCTAGTTTACTTTACATTCCTTCAAGTCACATGAAAAATTAGAGACTGAGTGGAAGAAATATCCTCAAGTTAGCGTACTGCTGATGAAAGGGCAGGCAGAAAGCAAACACTATATTTAACTAGGCAACAGTGGGCTAAGTCTAACTTTGGACTACCCACATTGCATGCGCTTTCTTGCCTGGTTGGGGTGGCATGATGAGAAGTGGTGGTGTCGAGTAGGTTTATGGGATGAAGCGAACCATCTTTCATTAGTTCTACTACTCACAGAAGAGCTCGTTTGACTGGCATTGCTATAGCTACCTTACTTCAAAAAGAGAAGATTTTGAAAACCAATATCATATGCTTTATTAAACTCAAGTCTTAAGTAAGGCTATATATAATCATTTTAATTTCTGAGGCTTCACAAGTAATCCCACTTAAATATATAGAGAAGATTTATCATCAGATGTTAGTGCCATTTTTCTTGATTATCACTTACTGAGCCTTCAAATTACTCACTTCAAAGTGCTTAAAAGCCAAATGTGTTTTTTTTTCTTACCACAGCATCCAGTAAGCTAATAAAAGCCAGATTATACTGATTTACTGTGAAGCACAAGTGATAACTAAAATTTTAAGTTTTTTACATGTCTACCCCATAGGATTGTGAGCTATTCCAGGACTACAGGCAATGCAGATAATTTTATATTACAGGTACAGAACATTCTTGTTTTAAAAAAAATAATATTTTTCTTCAGTATGACAAAGGACATTCCAGAAAGAAAGCTTTGCCTTCAAGCTTAAAGCCACAGGGACTCATGCTCATTTGGCATTTCTGCTGCAGGAATCTCTCTAAAGACACAGTCACTGATGAAGTACTGTCCTGCACCGCCTTTGGTAGGTGTCCGCAAGAACGCTGCACCGCAGAGTCTTTTGCTCTCTGAACATAATGCTGTCTTGCAGGCAATCAACAGCTGGCCACTCTGTTTGTGCCTAGTGTACCAGCAGACTGCCTTCTGCCACTCTAAGCCCCTGGGCGTTCTTCAGTGCATGCCTGGTGTACCCCTTACAGTTCCTCGGTAGGAACAGAGACTTCTCGAGGCACCTCAGGGCGTGCTTCAAAAGTCAGTCTAGACCTGTTCTTTGGCTTGCCAGCATGCTTTAGGTGGCTACTGTAGCTGTGAATTCCACTGTTTGAGAAAGTTGCAGTGGCAAATAATTTTCCATTAGGTGACAACCTTTTAGGTAGCACGTGGAGAGCTCTGAAAGGAAGAGCAGAGTCATTTCGTTCTGATGTGACCTGGCAGAGCCAGAGTAATGGGTGCTGAGTGACTGGCGTGGCTGGAAGAGTTGGGCTTATGCACTTTGAACTCACTGAAGCCATTCAGGCAACAGTTGAAAACGGCAAAGCTGTCTTGCAACAGCCAACCCTGGAAGCTCTGCTTGTAAGAAAGAACCATGGCTCTGTTATAATATGTAAGAATGATAATTTT
Source organism: Steatornis caripensis (assembly GCA_013398225.1). Classification (NCBI taxonomy): domain Eukaryota; kingdom Metazoa; phylum Chordata; class Aves; order Caprimulgiformes; family Steatornithidae; genus Steatornis; species Steatornis caripensis. The sequence continues at coordinate 224,717 of VZSC01016179.1, read as the reverse complement.
AGTGGCATCTCTATTTGCAGCTAAAAACTGTTGAGATTAACTTGGACTCAAACCACCAGTACAGGTAACTTAACCTCCAAGATTTTTGTTCTCAACTTCACAAGTTTTCCACCTTGTTAGGGTTTAGTTCCATCTTGGCAAAGCACTGGAACAGCTGGGCTATAGGACTAATTGTGCACTAATTGTGTCACACCTTGAAGATGCATGCAACTGGCTTTCCTCAGCGTGCACTGGATGTTCAATCTGCAGGATCTTCTGAATTATGCCAGCACTTTCAGGCAGCTGTTCAGTGAAGATGTGAGGAACCGTGGACCTGCAAGGACACGAGTAGAAATGGGTGAGACGTTGCCGCAGCAGAACGCTCTGGGGCCAGACCTCAGTTCGCGTTTGGCTACTGTTCTGTTTCTATTTGTTACTAGAGGAGGCTGGTAAAACAGCACTGAAAATTTACTGTTTCTGGCATAAAATCCTTATTCCTAGCCTATCAAAAGATGAGAAAACAGTATTTGTGTTATAAGCTGTGTTATATTTAAAGTCTTCATTAGATACAATGAAGGAAACTAATTATCCAATTAAAATTGGTGTAGCACTAAAGTTAGTTCTCAGTGAGTTTAAGAGTCATATATTGTTCTTGGCTGCAGGGAGCGGCAAATGTACCAGAGCACACTGTATTATATCAGAGCATGGCTCTTATACTACTATCCACTTTACACAAACTTTGAAACTCTTGCCTATGAAGCTACCAGAACCTGGTTGTGGGACTGTAAGACACTAGCTGTGCATTTGTGAGGAGAAATCCTCTCTGTCAACTACTAACTGGAGCCTCTCTAGCAAGCAGTAAGCCAGAGTTTTGGCAACCACTTGTTCAGAGGGACTTGATCCCCTAGATCAATTTAGGCACTCCTCTGATTCAGTCAGAATGAACGTATGTGAGTTTTGAAGTTCTGAATATTGAAGTCCTTCTGACAGAAATTAATAACTGGGCCCCAAACTGTCATTTTATATAGGTCTTGACTTTAACAAAGACGTTCACCTGTGATATTTCCTGCTGACCCCAGAGAAGAGCAACCTTTCCTGGGCATCCCACATATAGCAAGCCAATTTTGGGGAGCAAGAGCTTTGTTGATATCTGCTGAAGTGTGAGATGATTTGATTATATGGTCCAGGTTTCATTTACATGTAAACTTTGAGACAGCTGACACCCCACTTTGAAAACTATTACTAAATTTTAAAATGAGAGAAAATGTAACATCCATATTTGTGCTTGCTTTGCAATCTGTAGTACTGGGATGATGAAGCCACAGGTCAGGCACAAATCTGGAAATGTTTCCCTATTGTCAGGACTCATTGGAGTTTATTTTGAGTAATGAATCTCTGTGACAGAGGAAAGAAGGCGCCTTGGCACGACGGAGCTAGTAAGTCACTCAATTGGCTAGAGGGTATGCCAGCTTCTCGTGGTGTGTGGCAGAATTGTATGTACCGGCAACAGACTAGTCACGGAGTAGACCAGCTAGATGTTGTTGTTGAGTACAAAAGCTGTGAGCAAGAGCTCTGCTCTGGGCAGAGCTAGGGTAACTAGAAGAGCCTTGGGAAACTGCTCCTCGCTTTGCAACAGCAGATCAACCATCTGCTGAAGTTATCTCAACAGTAAAATGTGGATGGCCATCCCCAGTGGAGGAGGGTAATAGCAGTTACTTCAGCGGTCATTTACACCTATGGGAAAGGGAATGAGTCAGGACATTTGCTGGAATACCCTGAGAATGGGAGGAGGCCAGCTGATGGTGGTTTTGAACACTGTAACTCATGTCTCCCAAACTCAGCTTTGATTTTTGTTGTCCTCTCCAAAGCCACTGAAGTTCTGCTTGTTTATAAACCTTTTGAATGATCTGCTGCATGTGAATGTGGATGTTTTCTCAGTTTTGGGCATAAATTGTGCTTCATACAGCATAATATAAGTCCCTAGGCTTTTGGGTGGAGGCTCAAGATGGTATTTAAGAATTTTACAAGAAAGGTCTAGAAACTAAACAGATCCTTTAATTAAAGCCAATCATTGTGGGACAGAAAGGTTACCTAGTGACTGAAATTATAGGAAATATTCCACTCTGTAGTGTTCTGATTTCAGCAGCACAGCTGCACCATATTGCACCCTTAAATTCCTCCTTGCTTCTTAGCAAGCATTAGAAAGCACCTGTTCTCTCAGTTATGCTGGAGCTATGGAAATAATTATGGGGTCTTATGGGGTCTCAACATACCAGAAGTGAAGCATTAATTCAGAAAAGTCATCAGCAACCGAAAATAATGTAAGAGTTGTATCAGACTAGACTGATATTCTTGTTATGTAAGGATTATTCTCATTATATGTTTGGATTGCTGCAATGGCTTACATTTGTAGTCTTCAAAATACTTCACTATATACTGTGATTTTGAATACCTGAGTGAGGTATTCTTTTTGTCTTCTCTGTTATGGACCTCTATCTGAATAGCCCTGGAAAAATAAAAAGCCACTCCACTCTCAATGGGAGGAATGGATGAATGATGAAGACATCATGCAGTCTAGCCTGTTTTTCCAAAGAAAATGATGCATAGGTGAGTTAAGTAATTGCTAATGCAGATATCTGTGGCAAAATTTGGAATGAAAGTCAGGTATGAGTCCTGGTTCTCACTATCATTGCTAGGCATTAAATACAATGCATTTACAGGCCCGCAGTACGATCTTACTGATGAAATGTAATGGATAGAAATTTGGTGGTGTTTAAACTTGACTGGCATAAACAAAATAAAAGACTACAGGTGGTGTCACCCATAACTGGCATTTTCATATATGTTTCGTCATAAGGACTCTCTATCCAAAAGGCTGTTTGGCTGTAACAAACAGCTCCTTGGGTACAAATTTTCTGTGCTGGATGACTGTCTCCAGCTAAAATGACTACTTTTTTGAAGTTCAGCTATTATGAATCCAAGCTGTTTACAAGAATGGTGTTCCATCCATTGAAATATAGCTGTATAATGCTTTTGCTGGGTAAACTCTAGAGCATTTATTTTAACTTAGGAGATATTTGAAATATGGTGGAATGGGGCTGGTGACAAATATACCCCTTTCTTAGTCTCTATAGAAGCCTCACATTGTGGGCAAGGCACAGAATCCAGTCACATCTTAGGTTACATATGCAAGTAAGGGGGTAAGCTTGTCACCTAGCTTGTCTGAAGACGTTACATACTTGATCTCTAATATCCTGGTGGTTTGGAAGGCCATGATAAGTTTTCTGGAGCATATCTGCAGAACTGTGTGGAAGTACAGTGTTTGTGAACTAACCAGTGCTGTATGGTAGATGTAGTCTACCATCAGTATCTTCTGCTGCAATGCTTCTCCCTTGCTGTGTGACCTCACATGACCACTGACTCCCCAGCATGTGACAAGACCCACATGGATGGTCCACAAGATTCCAGGAGCGGTTCAGTGCTCCAGAGAGTTTTGTGAACGTTGATTTATCCCATAGATAGAAGAGAATTATCAAAGTTTTCCACTGTTTTTCTCTCCTGTTAGTTGCTGACGATGTTTGTGGAAGAATAGGATCACTGTCTTTTCGGTATGATCAAATGCTTCTGCAGCTGGAGACAAGGCTACAGGGATGAGAAGGATGAAACAATGCTCCTCTTACTCTTTTTTTTTTTCCTATTACCCATGTATTTCTTTTTATTCTTAGTGCATTTTTCAACTTTATAAAGAAAGCTGTGATTGGGTCTGTGGAAAAATTCCACAACTTTCTTCCTTTGTCGGCAAAATTAAGATTGCATCTCTGCTCAGAAAAATGCAAAACTTAAAGGCTGACTTACGTCTTATGGTATTATCTTCTGGGTTTTTGGTACTTCCTTCCAGTGATCTTGAGAAATTTATATTAAACGTAGAGAAACAATAAATGTGCTGTAGTGTAATTTAAAGGGCTAGACATGTTGGTCCTTGTTACGTAGTAACATGCTTCCTTCTTTCTAGTCAACGTGTTTGTATTGCCTTGTCCTGTCGTTGCTGTGTTGTGGGGTGAACGCTGTGATGTCAGCTGAAGAAAATAAATATATACTCACTTGTAGGCATTTGGAAATATTCAGAACCAAGTGACATACACAAGGGTACTGGTAACAAATAAGGCAAATAGCCTGGAACTGGGCACTAAAGCCCTACTTCAGAAGGTTCTCTCTTGCAAATCTCTTTCCTCTCATACTTTCTACACTGTGCCAGTGGGCAGTCAGCAGATTCTGCCTGTCTCAGCTAACAGGAGGGAATGTAAGGGGCTGGACCTGAGAATGTTTATTGCTGATTGATTATCTTCAGCTATTGTTCTGAAACTGCCTGGCTGGCAGGAGCAGCAGCCTCATCACAGAAGAGACATCACAAAAGAGTCACCTAATAGTTGGAGTTGGAAGGGCCTTCTGGAGATTGTCTGGTTCAACCACCCTGCTCAAAGCAGGGTCGCCTAGACCAGGTTGCTCAGGACTCTGTCCAGTCAGGTTTTGAATATTTCCAAGGATCGAGACTCCCCAGCTGGCCTGGGCAACCTGTTCCAGTGTTCTATCACTCTTACAATAAAAAAGCTTTTTCTTGTTTTTAAATGAAATTTCCTGATTTTCCGTCTGTGTCCATTTCCTCTTGTCCTTTCACTGGGCATCACCAATAAGAGTTTGACTCTGTCTTCTTTACTACCTCCCATCAGGTATTTATACACATTGATCAGATGTGCCTCCTAATCCCAGCCTTTTCTTGTCCAGGCAAATCAGTCCCTGCTCCCCCCGCCGATCTTCTTATGTTAGACACTCCAAACCCTTAATCATCTTCATGGCCCTTTGCTGGAATTGCTCCAGTATCTCCATGCGACACTTATGTACCTGCTGATTTCTCTTTCAGTTGAGAAAACAATTAAACAATTAGGTTGGAAAGGGCATGTATTTTCCTTCTGACCACCATCTGAAATTGTGAAAATATCCGTGTTTCTGATAGCTGTTTGTTACCACAACTGTGAAAGGGGAACAAGCCTCTGTCTCTCAATTAATTAAAAAAGAAGCAATGAAACTGCATTAGGAACATTTGCAAATGGGAGAAGTACAGTGCATTCAAATGATTTGACTTTTGAAAACATAATAATTTATACTGATAAAGCTAACACTGACTTTCCAGAAACACTAGTAGGTTCCTAGCTCTCTTATTCCCTAACACAGAGCATGTGTACATAAATACACATTTATGTATTTATGTTGATGTGAACGCTGTACATACTCAGTTTTTTTAAAAAATGTGCAATCCTGTTTATAGTCACTTTCATTCAATTGCTAAAAGAGTTCCAGAGTTACAGGAGATATTTCATTTTATCAGCCTTGAATATTTGGAACTACTGTGAAGCATACCCCCACAAATATATTATCTCCACTGTTAACTTAAGGTAACTGTGTTATCTTAACTGTGCAGTTGAAGGGGTCTTGAAAAGTTTCCTCACTATTAGAAGTTATTTTTCTACATTAGGTGAAGATTGCCTAGTTGCAATTTCTAATTTCTTTGGGGATTATGAGGATGGGAGCGATGCTTTCAATGACTAAATAACTGCTTTAAAGGTTTTTTTAATGACACACTTAAAAATCCTAACAACCTCCTCTTCTGTATGCTGGAGTTAATGATGTAATGTGAAAGGTAAGCTAGGAAAAAGAACTGACAACTGATTCATGCATCACAGTCTAATTCTTAAAAACACTTCACATCAAAGCAGAAAAAACACCAAGCATTTCATTCACCTTTCAAACACATGAATTTGTATTAAAGCCACAACAAACAAAACTAAATTTAAACTGAGTCAGTTGCTTTCTCTGGAAAAAGTGTTGGCCTTTTAGGAACTCGCAGATGTTTCTGACAGGCTGAACTTCCAAGTCTGGATGTGGAACCTTTGCCTGAGGAATTTTGTGGAGGGCAAGGGTGTCAGTAGTACACCTGCTGCTCAAGCCTTGTCTAAGGAAATTGTCCATGACTCTATCCTTAAGGTCACGTTTTCTCTATTTCTCTAAGTTCATTGGCTTTAATATGCCCTCTCCTAACTCGAGTGCACACTCTGAAGAATATTTTTCTTTTGAAAACAGATGGTATGGAAATTTGTTAAATATTGGTTCTGTTAAACCCAAGCTACAAATTAATGTTATTTTCAATTGAGTGTGTGAAAAGATGTACAAATTGATTTTAAAAAGCTCTTTAAGAACTGAAATGTTTAAAAAGGTATTCATTATTAGTTTTATCTCAACAAATCCAATATGATAGTATAACAATGAGGGCAACAGGAATGCTGAATGAGAGAAAATTGGATGAGAAATAGTATTTCACTCTTCTATTATGTTTTCACCCATGAAAGATGATGAGCCAACTTCTGAGGCAATTAAAAGCTGCGTTGTCAAGAATACGGCATCCCATATGGATTTCTGGTAACTGTACTGCTAGTCTGCCCTTTAATCACAACCAAACTGATCTTTTTAAGCTGCACCTAATAAATAGGTGTTCATGTTAAGTGACAGTAGTTTCAACTTGCACAGCTTTCAGCCCTGAAGCTTGTTATATTACATTTTTGCTCTTTAGAAAGGTTCTACTCATAAACATACTGCATGTATTTGTTTAGGTCTTGTCTTCCCTATATTGACAAGTAATAGTATGCAGAGGCTTCATTTGGGTGGGTGGGGAGAGCAACAATATATCTAGGTCCTTTAATAAATTTCGTAGGTTGTATTTTCTAATAGATTGTTCTTTGGTTTATTTTGGGGGTGTGTTTTTTTTCATAATCAGCTTTTAGAGCTGTGGTACTCAAATCCAACTTCTTTATTCCAATTAAGGCCTAGTCACTGCTGTCTAGACTGCAGTAATGATGTTGGTTGTTTTCCTGTAATAACCCTATTGATACGCCCCAAAATAGCACTGGCTCTTTTTTTCAAATAGCTGATGTTGGCTGATTGTACAAATAATGGACTATCATCCATTACATTTAGTCTGTTTTTTGTTGTAAAGGGAAACTGTGCATTAAAGATAAAAATCGTCTTGAAAGGAAAGGGAAGGTTTTAGCCTGAAAGATGTTTTTCAGCCCCACTTGGGGAAACTGTCAGTCAGGCTCTACATATCAGGGTTGTGTTGCTCTAGGGAATTGTGCCTGCTGTTATCCTAGTCCCTCACGGCAAAAGCATGAAGGCAAGAGCTGGAGCCTAAAGAATTGCACGCTGAGGGCAAATTCACCTTCCTGTGAAAACTGTGGTTTAATGCCTTTTGAATAAATTGGACATTAGCCTTATTGTATTATTTCTTGCTATTACGTTTTACAAAAAAAACCTTAGCGGGAGCACCCAAAAGATCTACTTCTGGGCACTAAGGATTATGTATCTCTGTAAGAAGTTGGACTGGTGTGTCATTAAGATTGTAAGAGCCCTGTCTGGCACTTGAATGTCTCTGGATGCAATTCCAGAGGATCACTGGCTGTTTGGCATGGCACGAAAAATTTCTGCACTAGCTCCTCCATGGTGTCACCTTAGCTCAACATGTTCATACTTCTTTTCTTCAATTTGGAAGTTTCCAACTCACCGTTTAATCTTAACATTAGTCTTAAAAAAAGGTCCTTGCAGATAAGTTCTATATGAAAATCCACAAAGTTTTCATAGAATATTGTCAGCAATGATGGGATGCCTTAGGTACTGGGAATGGTGTGGGTGGATTTTTCCAGGCAGTTTTGTACTGGCATAAAGAAAGAAGTCTGGTACAAGGACCTCTGTACTAGATGCGTAGATGAATACTTGGCCTTACACCAGTTGCTGCGATCAGGTGAATGCCAGCCAGCTGGATTCCTGTCCTGTAGAACAGAACAATCTCTGAATTTCTCCAAAGAGTGGTGTAATGACACCATCTGTAATGACAGCCATTGTGCTAACTGCACAAAAATCCTTCACACGTGCATGTCTGGCTGGAAGAGAAACTTTTTATTGGTTTGGATTTTTTTCCTCCATTAGTATTCATGAGCTAATAAAGCAACAGGCCACAATATATATGTATTTCGAATCGCAGTACTTGTTACAGACAAAGAATTCACACAAAATCATATGAGAGGAAGAAAGGCACATGACCAGCTTCGAATATATGCTTCCCACACAACAGAAAACCACAAATATGTGCAATTGATGAGCAGCTAAATCAAGTGCTCTGTTGGTGACCATATTAGCTTCACATAAGGTGCTCTGCTTGACTGCCACTCAAGAACTTGTGCTGTAAGTTCTGCTAGAAGGCTGACTTTGTTTCAGACCTTCCAGGGTGTTCGGGACAGTAATCCTACAAACAAGGAGATACCAGGCCAAGGGAAAGGGATTATCATGGGAGGCTGCACTTAAGCACATAGGCTGTGCATCTTCAGTTGTCCTCTGCTGGCTGGTGAGCACATCAGGCAGGCAGATAGGAGAGCACTGCTCTCTTCCTGACTCAGCCAATGATCTACTGGTGTTTCCTGGCAAATTGCTTTATCTTTTTGTGTTACAGTTTCCCTATTGTTTCAAACAGGGAATAATGCTCTCCTGGGGAAAAGTTTCACTTAGAAGAGCCAGGAAGCTCATCGTAACAGTAAGGTTTATGCTTGTGATGTTACTACAGAAAGTACCATGAGTTTGTTGCAGAAAACAAGTTCCTTACTTCTAACCCACCCATTTCATTTCTGCTGGGCTTTTTCACAGCAGTTGACCATGGATTCTAACTATGCAATTTTAAAGCAAAGCAGGGCTGAGTGACTTCCATTAAGATGCATTCAGTCAGAGACAGAAGTGGATAGAAACAGCGCACAACACAATTGTATTTCTAAGAGTATTTTGTAGGATCATTTTTTACTATTAAGGAACCAGAAAAAATAGACAGTAATACTATTTAAGTCTATTCTTATTGATGGGATTTGTGCAAATTTAAGATTCTGTTGTTTTTTGTGAAACTGGTAATGCTCCAGGGAGAGAAATTATGTTTAGCTGTCTTGGCGAGAAGCTCCAAAGATTTGAGGGGAGAAGTGTGAGGGAGAAAAGACATTCTGAAGTATATAACCAAATAAATAAACGAACAATAGAGAATGGAGAGAAGAGAATGAAAGCTCAAGGCTCATTTTTACATGAGATATCCTATAGTAACAAATTGGTGATAGTGTAATGTCAACATTAATAATTCATATCTGCATATTAAAGTATATTAAATTAATTCAAAAAGATATGTCCCTTCTACCTGTGTCCATACTGAATTTAACCCACAACAGTAAGACACGTATTATGGCTAGTCCTGAGTATGACAACTATGAGAGCTGCAGGCAAATGACTAGATCACTGTCTAGGTCCTGGCCTGAACTTAGGCTAATGGAAGAGAAATTACTGGACATCGAATTAGAAATTCCTCAACATGATACAATAATGTAAGAAGCCAGCAAAAGCTGCAGCTAGTACCATCAGAGACAGCAGAATCATCTGGATTAGAGTGTCAAGGTATTTATGTAACAACACAGTGGGAAAAGCAGTAAACAGGAGTGGTTGGCGTTTATTGGGGAGAGAACAAAGATGGTGAAACAGAAGAGGGTTAGGAGGGGAAAAGGGAATATGAGCCGTAGCAGGTTGTGATTACTGCTGTCTGGGGGTGCCTGTTGGGCAGTCTTGACCTTTATCACTGTGGACTAAACTAGTACAATAAACCAAGCTTCTGACCGTAGCACATGCATCAAACCTGCTTCCCTAGTGAGGAGGACCAGGGGGAGCAGCATGCTTTCCTTAGCCAGCCAGGGAACACCTGAGCCAGATCAAGCATCTTGGTATCGCCGTCGCCGTGCCTGCACCATGCCTGAAGGCGCTGGCATCCTCCTAATGACTTCCTACCAACATCAAAAGATGCCAGTGGAAACTATGCAATCGAACCCACTAGAGGCTTTTGAGTCTGCTTCTTCATGGTGTTGGTAGAATGAACTTCAGAAACTGTATGAAGTGGTGGGAAGGACCTCTGATCACTATCTGTTTCTCAGCTTAGCTAAACATAATTCCCCTAAAACTAAGAAGATTCATTAACGTGGCATTTCTGGAAAGTACTGGTTCACCAAAAGGTCCCTGGAAATACTTCCGCTGTATGTTAGAGACTTGCAATATGATTTTATAGGTGTTGTTCACTTAACTACGTAAGTGGAAAGAAAAATATGAGTATAGCTATCAGCTGTAAATGAACTTGCCCTTTGAAAATTTATGTGCTAACAAGGCATTCTTCACCTGTCTGGAAATGATAGTAAAGAGGGGGTGCCGCTGGGTGGGACTCCTGTTTGGCAACATTCTGTCCTGGTAGACCCAGCTAACCTTTTGGGAAGAAGGATGGAGATTGCAGTGGCAGTGAGACAAAGTGAGGCAGAAACTGCTGTTGGGATCTCAAAGAGTTAATATCACCAAAAATACCTCTGCTCTAGTTTACCTGAAACTAGACAACACAACAGGATTTTAGAGTTTGAGGTGGAACAGTTAAAAAATAACATTTTTCCTCTGTGGATGCAGCAGAATGATTTTTTTCCCCTCCAAATGACCTAGTTCGCAGTTGCCAGACAGCCCTGTCTGCACTCACCTGTGAGCGCTATTCATCATGCAGGTTGAGAGGTTCATAAATGCTATTTACAATTAGGTATTTACAACTTTGTTGGCCAACAGAAATGTTTTCAAGACTTGGAAGGTAGCTCCAGACTACTTGCCCATACCCACATTGAATATACTAGCTGATATGCCTAGATGCATGGAAAATTTATAAATTTTCACCACCCAAAATGACACCACTTCGGCTAAAAAATTGTAGAAATTAATTTTTAAAAAATCTTTAATGACTTGGTTTGTATTCAGTTTTAACAAAGTTCATACTTTTCCCTCTCTGCAACATTTAAAAATCAATTATAGAGCTTCTCACAATTTCATTAAGTTAAAAAAAATCTGACAGTTGTGGGGAGGAATTCTCTCTCCTCCTATCTTGTTCTGTCATTGTTGTGACAGAATGTAATGGCTTGTAGGACGATGAGAGGCAACTCCAAGGAGCAGTGAACTCAGGAATCCTGTGCTTATCCTCTATGAGCTCTCAAATGATGTCTCAGCAGACTGATGGAAGACTGCTTCATGAGAACAAACATTTTTTCTTTTGGAGATCGGGAGGTGCATAAGGCTGCATAGTGATTCTGTACAGGAGCAGGTTTTGGAGTGGAGTAAGGAGAGCTACGAGCTGGTTTACACATTGCCATCTGAGAGAAATCCACTGGCCAAGAGATGAGAGCCGTGCCAGAGGATATCTGGTGCTTGACCTTTGGGGCTAGCTCTGGTGGATTTAACTGTGGAGGTCTAAAGGGATGGCTGGTCCCCAGCTGTTTCATCTTCCAGGGCTTATTGCCTCTGCTGCAAAGGTAGCAAAGCAGGATTCACATCAGTTCCTTGGCTGCCCCAGGTCACTATCCAGTATTTCAGCATAAAACCCATCTTTGAAGTAATTTATACAACTGATTTAGGTAGTGGACTGACAGGCAGATCCATGTCTTCTACCACTGCCTGCACTATCAAGGTAGAAATCTCTGGTAAGGAGGCGCAGAAAAGAGGAGTGCAACAAGCTACAGCAATATTTTCAACTCTGCTAAATAAATATTCCAGAGTTTGTCTCCCACTTGTCTCACAGGAGTTAGAATCAAGGGACAGACTGGTGGTGACGGGTGGCCAGCTGGAGACCATCTCTGCCTTCTCTTATACCACTGGCACTCTTTAGAGTGTTAATTTCCTAAGATAGATGCAAGGTATTCTTAAACATCCCTATCCCACTGACCTGCATAATCTGAGAAACTTGTGTCTGAATTGGGTTGATATTATGAAGTTATTTTTTAGCTCTGGCTATGCATGCTGTTGTATCATAAATACTTTTTTGCCCATGTGCATCTATTCTTGTAGATGAGACTCTGTCACATCTCTTCAGATCAAGGGCATTAGTTAGCTCCTGAAGTTCAATGGTTAGTGATTGAAATAGGAAACATTTGAACCAAGGATTGTCTGAAGCTTAGAACAAACCATTCTGTCTGTCTTGTCTTTGAACAGAACGTATGAGTTAAAAGAAAACTATCAGAGAGAGGAAAAAAAGTTGCATATAAGCAGGGAAACACCGAAAGTCCTCAGGAGGACAAAAGACTGTAGACAGGTAAGCTGTTCTAATGGGAAGGCTGGGTTAGAAAATGTAAGGTGGTTTGAGAGTGCTCCATGTTTCAGGAAAAGGGTGTGATCTGAGCGGAAAGTCCCCATATAGGGCCAAAAGACCCGAACTGAGCTCAAAGGAAGGCTCTGATAGGATGGTGAAAAAGAGGAAGGCTTTATTTTTGTATAGATCAATGTATTTATTGTAGCATGAAGTACGTAGTGGTGGAATCTTAATGAACTTTGTCCATAAGTCTGACTTGTGTTTTTGGTTTACTTAGCTGTACCAAGTACTCGTAGGGAGTTAAATGGTATATTGGAGAGCTTGCATGTCCAGGGGTAAGTTCTGGGAGATAATGTGTTTCAATACTGAGGGACCTGCCTTAAATCCTGTGAGGACAAAAATTGATTCCATCTTTTGGATGCCAAAGAGAGGATCTAGAAGCTGAAAACTAGAGACTTCAGGTGAGTGAGTGTGCTGATCCTTCTCAGACATTGGAGGTTTCAGGTTGGAGAGAGGATACTGGCCGGATCTCTGGCACTTTCCTATTTGGCTATGCACAGTTCTGTAGCAATAAAGTCTTGCCCTCTTCAGTGTCTTCCTTTTGGCCCATTTCCACCAGCTCATAATTATTGTATGTCAGTTGGCGGTGGTTTTTTTAGCATGCTACAGCATCTGTTAAAATACCTGTTTGGTGTTAGACACTGCATGTTTATTCTTTACGTCTTTCTTTCCCACCTCTTACTTATTGTGGAAAGGGCACAGCATCTCAGTAATTCTGCAATAACAGACCTGTGATCCAGAAGAAAAGTCATAGCTGAAGAAATGAGATATGGATGGGGGAGGCTTGAAAAGCTAGTGGTAAAATGTCAAAGCGTGACCAGATATTGCATGTACACGTTCCTTAACATGCATGATTGTTCTTGTGCAAATTGAAATTAGAAGTGGCATCACACTGTCTGTTTCTTATTTATTCAAATACTCCCTGGCTTGAAGGTTAGACTCTGAACCACAGTGTCACATCCAGTAGGATCTGTGTGTGTGTGCATGTGTGTGTGTGTAAAGTACTGGGAAAACCTGGGACAGAAGGAGTCCTCTATTAGCCGTACAGGGAAGGTAAGGACAGCTTGAGCTGTCACAGAGCATCCAGAGGAAACTGAGGCAGCAGGTGCTTGTCCTGTAAATTCCTCATCGCTCTGTGAGAACACTCAGTGGTCTTAAGGACTGCCCCTGTTGGTGTCTGCAGGTATGTCCACAGACCCCTCATGTCTGAACCACAGTTTTCCTGGAACCTTCCCGCCTTTAGGATGACTTCTTGGGCCTGCAGTGTGGTTGCATTTCCCAGGAACAGTCGAGACCCTTCTTGGAGTGAACTGACTCGTATGGACTACCCATGCTCATGGAAGCATAAAACTGCAAGGAAATGTCAGTTTTGATACAAAAGCAGCAGGCTGGCGAGCACTGAGAAAGAGGAGCTTGCTTAGGGCTGCAGACCTGCCTTCAGTTGTGTAAGGAATAAAGTTAGTTGTCTCCTGGCCTCAGTTAAATGGATGACTGAATGAGCAATAGTGTGTTTAGTCACAAAGCCACTAGGAACAACTTGACATGAGATGGAATTTCTTCATCAGAATTTGTTCTAGAGGGATCAGGGATGGAAGCGGCTAGGATATGACGTGCCTCCAGTACAGAATAAACCTTGCTGTCTGTCTCCTTCCTAAGCAGGTTTGTTCCAAACCAGTGGAACAAAATTGCTGCCTTTTGAAAGGCACAACATGCCTTGAAAATTTAAGTCAACTCTACAGTACAGAAATGTGGCCCATCACAAGTGCTTCATTGCAGAATGCCACTTCATGTCCGAGGTCCTGGGTGAGATTTTCAAATATGTCTGAGTGAGTTACTGCATGGTGGCTGGAATTCTGAATTAATTGAAAAACCTAGCGATTATCTCCACTAAAAACCAAAAACGAGTACTTCTTTCTGTGGGGTTCTGAAAGTAGCCTTACTTTCAGTATTGCTACTGCTGACCGAATCACAATTCAGTCAACTGAGTTGCCAATTTTAGCTTATGAGAAATGGAACTGCCTTGGGGCAGGTTAAGTAACTGTTCTGGATAGTTTAACAGCCTGTATACTCTTCAGGAAATGGACAGGTTAGCTGTACATATTTGATAGAAGTGCTAGTATTGTAGCTGAACTGGCTGTTTTTCAGGAAAGGAAAGGGAAGGAAAAGAAATAGAGAAGAGGGAAGAGGGAAGAAGGAAAGGAAAGGAAAGGAAAGGAAAGGAAAGGAAAGGAAAGGAAAGGAAAGGAAAGGAAAGGAAAGGAAAGGAAAGGAAAGGAAAGGAAAGGAAAGGAAAGGAAAGGAAAGGAAAGGAAAGGAAAGGAAAGGAAAGGAAAGGAAAGGAAAGGAAAGGAAAGGAAAGGAAAGGAAAGGGAGTCTTAACAAATCTCTGAAAGAAACTGTCATTTTCTTTCTATTATTGTTCTCTTAGAAGAACGGCACTTGAGTGACTAAGTTAAATAACACAAGCAAAAGATGATGATTCATGCTGCTTTTCCTGATAGTTTCTAATGTTCAAAAGCCAGTATCACAGCTGCAGCTTTGAATAAATGCGTGGGGAAAGGAATAAAATTATAGTAGGTATGTTAGCGTAATGTTCCCAATGTGCAGCCTGTGTATGTGATTACCTAATATTCCTTACCAGCTGTTTCTTAACATTAGTCATAGTGATCTAAAACAACCACCCTCTCTTCATTTATCTCAGTAAACATTGTTCTTTTTTGAAGAGGTAAGCTGTTTAGGAACAAAAGTTGTTCCCTCCTCCCCTTCAGCTCTTTCGTATGCATGTCGTAATCATCTTGAATTGGAAACAGCTATAGCTGTCTGTGTAAGTAATAAACAGTGAAGAAATATTTAAATATGGTAACAGCTATATTTGAGTATCATTATGAATGTGTTTCCTAGTAGTGTCTGGAAAATGCAAGACTGTTCTTGCGCCAGTACAAAACAAAGATAAAAGGAAGAAATGTTTTCATTTTCTCGTTTAATACTACACTTCTGTCTTTCCAAATGGAATCAAGATATCCTCTGCAATTCAGTGTTTGTCTTTTGATTTGAAGCTGCTTGTACTGTGCGACTGTTTTGGTTTTTATTTCAAATATGTGTTGTCATCATTCATTACCTGTTCATGCTAGCATCTTCATAAGTGTTTGTCCCACCTACTGATGGCGAGCTGTGCTCTATTCCTGCCTAGCTCCCATGAAACTCAGTGGGACATGAGTTCCGAAATTCACTGGGATACGTTCAGTGGAGCAAAATGCTTCTCAGGCTGAGGAAAATCTGCTCAAGGTATGTCTGAAGGGGAAACGGCAGGAGTGCTTGTGAGACTGGGGAGAGGCGGCAAGGGGATCTCCTCACCCTGGGGCTTCAAGTAGCTTCTCTAGGCAGGGGGGTGACTTTCCTTGACAGGACGAGCTGCACACTGAAACCTTCCTGTAGCCAAAACCACAAGACTCATTCCTTTCTCCAGAGGAAGGCCAGAGTCAAGACATGAAATGATATTTAGGGTCATAAGCTGATCATAAGCAACCTGGTCTGGACCATGTGATCTCTAAGAGGCCTTCTTTGTTTTTGTGTTACGTCTGTGTAAACAAGAGTGTAATTTTGCTCAGCACTTAAAGGTAGTCATTTCTCACTGCTTAGTCTAAAGGAAAGACCAGATTAGTCTGCATTCTAGTATATGTATGATACTGAAGTGGAAGCTGAAGTTTCCTACCTGGTCTCGAGCACAGAACAGATTGTCAGGAATGCTTTCTTGTCAGCTGTCAGCAACAAGAAAGATTTGTGCTCCTCTGCAAAAATAAAGCATTCATGAAACAGAAAACAGTTGATAAGTATTTGGATAAGTTTATGAATAAGTATTTAGGAAATCTATTTAAAACCCCAGACAACAAGAAAGTCAAAAGACTAACCAAAGTTGAGAAATAACCAAACTGGTCATATATGGAGGGAAAAATACTTTATTTGCAAGTTTGAAGGCTAGTAAATGGTAGTAAACCCCAGATATCAAGGAAAAATGTAGAGAAAGGCTCAGCTGGGGTTTGATTAAAGATCAGTGGGGAAGTCTCGTTAATAGGTAAAGTGCAGTGTATGTACCTCTTTGTCAACATATAGCTGGTGCAAAATCAAAACCCCCATATTTTCTTTCATCTTTCTACCAGCCTACTCAAACTGTGCCTCTTCTCTTTCTGTCGGCACCATGTTCCTGATCAAACTGATGGGCAACACAGAAGAGAGACCTCTGATCTCAGACTGTAGGGTGTTTTTTTTTTTTCAAAAGAACAATCAACATCTAAAAGAAATTCAAGTGTTTTTCTCAGTACCTGCTACTATGTAGCTGAATAGCCAAAGCTCTTTATAGAAAATAATCTTGAAAATGCAGTCCCAGAAAATGAAGTGTGCCATTTATAGACAGTAAAGAAGCCTTCAAAATTGGAGCACATTTATCAGTACAACACATTCTGCTCTTAAAGTTATTTCATGTATGTAGAATACCAGCATGAAGTATGTACAGTCAATGTTTCTCTTTGTACTTCCATTTAGATGTTTGCTGTAGCACAAGAAAGAGATATGTCAACTGAAGCATATGTTGTGATACCTGACAGACTAAAATTGAAGGCACAGTATTCAAATACAGAATTCAGGTATTTTGTATAGGTAACCAGCTGTTATTTAACAAAAAGATACTGCATAATTATTCATAGTGAAAATATTTATAGTGAGCACATAAGCAATGAAAGCATGCATTCTGGAATACTTTAAAAACAACTGTGTAAAAGCAATTTATTTATGAGGAAGTTTAATCCAGTGTGCTGCTATACTAGCTCACACTCCTGCTGTTGCCCATACATTCTGTTCATGAAAAGTAACAGCTGTAACATCTGTTATCATCACAGCATATTTTCAGCACAACATTAACACACATTTATACCATATATGCAGTCTTTCTCTTCTCACCTCTTCTTCTGAGGTAACTACCCGTCCTTCAATATAAACATGCTGTGCTTACATAACCTGAGCCTCCAGCAGTTGAAAGACGTTCACAACATATCTGAATCTATTGCCAAATCCTTCTTTACTGGGAACATACAGAAGACTCTGGTTGGGAAATCCTCAGCAATTAGACCATTCAGGGCTCTTGAAAATGAGTACTTCCTTCTCTTTAGTTTATCTGATTCAACAAGGATGTTCCCTGTAGACGAAATGTTAATATTTCTGAGACGACAGCAAAGACAGTAACCTATCTCCTGGATTTCTGCAAAGCATGTTTCCTTCTTCTTAAACCAATTGAATCAAACAAGGGATTTAAAAGCTTGAATCTGTATTTATAAATCTATTGCGGAGTTTACCTCTTATTTTAGTAGGGCCTTGTCTTGTAGAAAGATGATGAAATAGCAACTGTTTGTCATCAAGGTATTACAGATGGGGAGAACCAACTCTGATGACATATCTTTGGTCTCTTTTTTCACTTTTTATCATTCAGCTTGTGGGTGTTTGGTCATCACTCAAAGCCTGACTGAGTCTGATTCACCAAACATTTGAGGTCTAGCTTACCTCTGCTATGTAACATCATCCTCTATGCAACACATAGGGTTACATCTGCACATCTAGCTAGCTAGGTCCTGCATTGCTCCACACATTCTCCCTCCCTGACCAAACAGAGCAAGAATTCATGATCAACACTAGCATAACATAGAGTTTCAAGACCATCCCAAAATAAAAGTCCCAGCATTCAATAATCTATGACTAATGGCTTGTGCCTCAGGTAATTGCTTCCCTCCAACCAGTGTATTTTAATAAATTCTGGTTACTTCCTAGAGTCTAGCTGTTGACGGTTGTTGACAATCCTGACGATCATTGATAGTCATCTAAGATTGCTGTCTGTGATGGCCCAGTCTGGGTAAAACAGCCAACTCAGAAACCCATATGTTTCTCCCTTATATGAGCTGAAGAGGGTGACATTGATATGTCTATACTGTGTGACTGTTTGAAACGACTTTCATGTTCAAAACAGCTTGTGGGTCACCACTGCTGTCTGTGATCTGTCTTGTTACAAATAGGGACAGTATAATTTTCATTAAGTAATAGTAATACTCAGAACCTTACATTAAAATAAGTCCTGTTTTTACACTAATCTACCCTATTAATATCTGCAAATCCCCCTTGACTTTGATAGCAATTTGCTGGATGAGGGAATAACAGGCTATTGGTGATACACTTCAACTTATATATCATTGCAAGCTGCTTACTCCTTTGTTACTTATTGGTGGCTTATTACTAAACAATATTGTGTCAGGTATGGTGCATCTAGAGAAAACTATAACATAAAAACCTTCTAGTAATCATATTTCAGGAAAATCATAGAATAGGAGCACAGAGTTTACAGACCATCTCCCATACAATCTGGAGTTATGCTGTTCTCACCATCCTGTGCTTAGATTTTTTGGTATGGTCTCATCTGCAGCAGCAGTTTCTGAAAGTCACAGTTTACATTTCTTCTAGTCCTGGTCTCAGGTAAATAAAGACGTAAAGCTTTGTATACTTACCAATCAAGATGAAAGTTTTTGCTTGGACACACTTGCATGTAGATTTCCTGAACTAATCATGCTGCTGTAAGAGCAAAAGTCCTTCCCTGAAGAATTCAGTTATGTTTTCCTTGTTTTCAGAATGCATGAGGACTAAGGGGAGAGGAGGCAGTCATGGGTTCAGGCAACATTTCCACCTGGCAATAAAAATCACCAGACATTAGGACCAGTTTCTCTGAGTGATTTTAGCAGATGCCAGTATTGTAGTGCTGGACACATGAATTCCAATGGAAGAAATATACCTGAGAGGAAAGGCAATACAGCTAAACAGAGACCTTTGATAGCATGCCCTCCCTTTCAGATAAAGAAGATGTAAAAGACTTCCTGGAAACAATGAATTAGGTGGGGAAACATGCTTGTGCCTCCTGTGCCACAGCTGGAAAGTGAAACCATTGTACTACTGAGCAAAGACAGTCAAAATGAAACAGGGTAAAGCTGTTCGCTGTCTGGGAGCTGTGATACGTAAGGTCAGGCCAGAGCGTGTGCACAATTGCTTCCCTGTCATATGTCCCTGTGCGCATGTGGACATCTCAGCTAGGTTTCTGCAGTGCCTCAGGTGCATGGTAAACTAGTTCTAACTCAATGCGTGCCCTTCTGTCTGCATTTAATTTACAGTTTAATAGCATGAATTATTTTTTCATCTTCTAAAGGATTTTTTAGCATTTTTTGGAATGACTGCCATGTGAAATATAGACAGCAAAACATTGACAGTGTTCATACAGTAGCTGGGAGCAACACTGCTTTAACTCAGGAAGCTACAGGGTGAAATTCTGTGCCTGGTGTTAGACAAAGATATCAGAGCACATGGGCCCCTTTGACCTGAAAAACTTATGAATTGCTTTGGTGAAGGTAACACCTGGCACACTATAAAGAGAAATCTCGAAAACAGACATTGACTTTTTTAATATTTGTTTAATAGCATACAGGAATAAAGAAATGAGAACAGGGCTGACAAAAGTAATGACACTTTCAAATAGAACATATAAGAAAGAGAGACAATAAAAAGTTATGAGAACATATTAATCACACAGAGTCTCACCATCTGTTGACTCCATATATATACCCCATCCTACTGCTCCATATGGTACTCGAAGATAAATACATATAATGATGGATAACAAGTGAAAAATAGCACACAAAAGGTCTAACGTACACATAGTAAATAAGCATATGGCATAATGACCCCATTTTGGTGTATCTGGTATGACCTCCCAGAATACACAAGCAAGGAAAGGAACTGATCAGCAATTGAGCAAATGTGGCATTAAATAGATCTAGTGACTTCAGTCACTGAAAACTCGAACGAACTCAACTATGGAAGGAGCCTTAACTGAATAAACAGTCTAGGAACATTAAACCCTGAAAATAATGGGACATCGTAGAACTACGGAGCTCGGCCCAGTTGCTCTGCCACTCCTCTTCCATCACTCTCTCTTCCATATGCATTCAAATATCAGTGACTTTCTTCTACCACAAATCTGATTTTGCTTTGTTTGTGTGTGCCTTCAGTGATGGAGTTTCACATTTAGGGAACTAGAAATCTCTGAAGATACTCTTCTGTGGACTGTGGAGCAGAGGACAGAGGTGGAGAGTGTGCTTCCTCTTTTTCTGCAGATTGTTTCCTGTGCAAGGTAGAATATTGCTCACCTAAGAACCAGATTGTCTTGCATCAGAGAACAAGGCTGACTTGTAGGGCAAGTGAAAATAATATTGCTCAGAAGGTGGATGGTGCTCCAGAGGAGCTGGTAACTCTCCTCAATTTTTGCTTCCCTCCTCTTGCTGCTCTTGCCTGCTGAGTTCCGAGTAGAAAAGAAATTGAACTTTGTGCAACATGGAGGTTAGTCATGCATCTGAATGCTGCGTTTTCTTTGCAGCCCCTGCCAGAAGAGTAGGTTTTTTTCCAAGCGTGAACTCTGGGCACCGAGCAGGGACATCTTCAGCTCTTCATTCCGGTTAGAGAAGCTGGTTTGACAAACATCCTGTGATCATTTTCAGATGTTCTTTTTGTGTCCTCTGGTCCCATCACATCTTGTTTGGCCAAATATATAGTTCTACAGTCTTTCATAATTTATTGTTTGGGTAATTAATGGATAGATAGGCTGTTTAGCATTGTCTACATTTACCTCTCAGAAATGTAGAACTAAAGATGGAATTTGTCTTGCTATAAGTGGTAGCCATTCTCGTATGAATTTGCAGATGAGAATAACCTGGCACATTAAGGAACTGGGCTGTGCAAAACAGATGCACCCTACTTCTGATAGCAGCTATCAGCAACCAGTTCACAACAGACTTTCTGATTTGTAAGGGAAGCGGGCAGCCTGGTGCACAAATCCTGCTGGTTTAGAGGCACTTCCTTTCATTCACACCTTCTTCCTCCCCCATATTTTGGACTTCCATGTCATGCAGAAGAGATGAGCCTCTGACCACAATCACCATGGCAATTACAAAGAATATTTTGGAAAGCAATTGACTCTAGATGTAATCTTTGATCTTTATNTCCCCCATATTTTGGACTTCCATGTCATGCAGAAGAGATGAGCCTCTGACCACAATCACCATGGCAATTACAAAGAATATTTTGGAAAGCAATTGACTCTAGATGGAATCTTTGATCTTTATTTCTTAATGAGTTGTGTTCAATGTGCAAGTATTTCCTATATTTCTGCTCCTATTACAGTTCAAAGGTTTCCCTCTGCCTTTTTTATGGGAATATTTTCAACCCAGCAAGGAACTTATGCCGGTGCCTGGAGGAGAGTCACTGCAAACTGCTAATCCATCAGCTGTGCTCTGGGGTTGCTGCGTTGGTGTTGCTGTGAGCAGAGGTCAGCATGTCATGGAAGTGAGCATTCTGTATCCACTTTCCTGGTCCTCTGCAAATGATAGAGCTGCTATGGGCTGAGACTCTTTTTTCTGGAACATGGAAGGAGTAGAGTCATGCTTGAGTGCTCTACCTGCATCCAACCATAGCTCCAATATTAAAGAGAATGTGACATTGCTACCCTTATACAAGAGAAGGTGGGGGAAGGAAGTTCCTCCTGAACATGAGGACGAAGTTATTTACTGTGAGGGTGACAGAGCACCGGCACAGGCTGCCCAGAGAGGTTGTGGAGTCTCCTTCTCTGGAGATATTCAAAACCCACCTGGCCGTGTTCCTGTGCAACCTCTCTAGGGGAACATGCTCTAGCAGGGGGGTTGGACTGGATGATCTCCAGATTTTCCAACCCCTACCATTCTGTGATTCTGTGATTAAAGCTGGACCTGTTGCTAAGTACTTTTGTGATTAAAAACACAGAGCTCTTATCAGGCTCTGTTTACTATTTTTAGTTGTGTTTTGGTTTCCTGCAGCTATGTGATCCTGATGGATGCTTATGGTTGCAGAGGCCCTGTATATAACTTATGTTGTCAGAGCAGTGTGATATGTGTTCTGCCAGGTAAAATTTAGGGGCACATGTCTCTTTGTGGCAGAACAGGATTTCAGGAGGGCGTTTTATGAGGATTTTCTATTTGTTGACCACAGATAATAGATAAAAGATCTGATAAGAGCCTTCATTTCTCTCTGGAATAGCGACCTTTTGGAGGTTCAGCTTTTAAATCCTTTTTCCTTAATTTCTGATCGTCTATCCACCTTCCAGTTTTGGCCAGAAGTGGAAGCATTGCCCTGCCATGAGAAATGCTTTTTCTAGGCTATTTCTGATCCACTGAAGCAGTGCAGTGCTAGAAATCTTTGTGAGAAATCTTATTCGCATGAAATTTGGAGCTGTGTTTGGACCAGTGTTTCCTCAGCAGCATGTGCTTACTGGGAAGAAGGACAGAGGTTGCTGAGCAGTGTGATATTGCGTGTCTTCTGCTGCGTTAAGTAACCTAGAAGTGGGGAGGGAGTGTAAATAGCATGTTAGAAGAGAAATCGGTGCAGTAAAGGTTATAAGCGGGCAGTGACAAATCATGACATCTTGCTATGTCATCCGTCACACTCGGACAGAGGATAGTCTACTGGCTAGAACACTTTGATTTTCCATACTGAACAGTGCCTCATATTAGTCTATATTGACAGGGCTTTCTGGTCTTGGAAGCCAAAGGCAAACTCTAACCTTATTCCCAATCCAATATAGCCAACATGAGGCTCTTTGTTTTTGTCTCGTAGGGTAAGCCTACATACTGAGCTGCAAAGGGGAGAAGGTTCAAAGATTAATTGAGCCATCTCAAAAATCAAGACCATATAAATTACTGTAATCACTGCATCACAAAAACCTGATTTCTCCCCTGTGGCACTGACAGACCGTGAAGGAAAGAGGTGAAAACTCTGTGCAGGTAACATGCTTGGCTCATACAGCTGGTACCCATCTTTTCTGGATGAGTTTCTGGGGCTCGGCCTTGGTGAATCCATCTGGACTGGAGTCTTGTCCTTATTGCTTCCATGCACTCCGAACATGTAGTCGTACTTTTTTTTGGAGCACAGTAGACTAGATTTTTACTGGTTTGATTTTAACTCTAACACAAATGTGTGTCGGAAAACTAGGTTGTCCAGATCGTTACTGGATGAGTGCGTGGCTGCCCCTGGCAGCTTGCCATTCCCAGACAACCAGATTCCCTGCCTTTGCCTCAGGCTGGGTCTGGCTAGGTGGGTACATTTCTGTTTGATATGCTAGTGGTACAGTCTGAGATGGATAGTCTCACTTCTCACTGGCCTGATTTTAAGAGGGGTCAAGCACCCACAAAGCCAAAAAAGACCAAGGACATTTCGGTACTCTGAAAATCTTGCTGTGGATGGATACATTCAATTCAGCACATAGAACACTTGCAGGTGATTTAGTCTGTCCTTAGCTGCTTTTGCCGCAGCATGTTTTACTTTTGGCTCTCTTTGTTAAAGAATTTTTAAAGAAAATACCTATTTTTAGGGAGAAGCATAAATGTGGTATTAGTGAGCATAGCATCACCATAAAAACTAGTAGACAAAGGTGATAATATTTTAGAAATCTTCATGATCGTTCTAAATATACCAGGTACTTTGTGGCCTTTATTTATGATTCTCAGACACTCAGATTTGACAAAGTTGTACCAATTTACCTTCACTCTCTTGTGCAGTCTGTGGTACAGCATCAGTTACCCAAACTGGGCATATACATGTGTGCAAGTGAATTAGTCTGTTTTTCAGAGAAACTCCACAAAGAACAGTCATCTTTTCTCTCCTCTTAGAATTCATCCCCTAATACAGTTTACCGTGTCTTTTGATCTTAAAATCATGGTTATGATTTTTGTGATCTATGTACTGGATACTGCTGTTTGGCAAGATCACTATGAATATTTAGGGGCCAGAGGAACAGGCTACTGAGCTTTAACTATAGCCTGGTATTTCTGAAGTTCAGTTTTAGGTGAGGTGGTAGAGTATGACAGACTATGGAACAACTTAGAGATCATGGAAAAATTCAGTAACATCATTTCATTAAGCAATTAGAAAATTTAGGTGACTCAGTTTTTTTTGTAATCAGCCTTACTGTTTGGAAATATTGGGAGCTTTTTCAAGCTGATTAAGATGTTCCTTGAATGACTTATACATACATCACTTTCTTCAAGCTCTGTTTCTAAAACTGCATCAGGTATTCAGCATATGCTGAAACCTACTTTTCTACAACAGATGAAGGAAGGGCTGTGCGCAAAGTATGAAGTAAAGGCAACTTGCCTCTCTAAAGAGAAACTTTGTGCACCTAGGTGTTCTTGGATCACCACAGGACAAATGACATGCACAAATCAGAGTTCACATTTGTTGGTCCAGCAGTTTCTATCTGTTTCCGCACTACACTCAGGCTGTTTTCAGATGGTATGAGGCGTGGTTTTTTTCAGTTGTGAGCTGTGGAGGCTTTTCTTACAACACAAGAGAATAGTAAGAGAGGCTGAAGGATGAACATTTTGATGGATTTGAGAACAGCCTTATGGCAAAATAACTCTGAACATGAGCGGTCATCTCTAATATGGGCTGGTATTTCATTTTGTATCCATTTGGAAGCAGTTTATGGTTAGCTCTGTCACTCTTCTACCCCCACCTCCTTTCTTTTTGTTTCTTTTCTTGGATTACAGGGAGACTGTTTTCTTCTGTTACCGGAAGTAGGACGAAGTGATTTGAAGATTTTTTTCTCCCTCTAATGTTCCATCCCGGACCTGAAACACACCAGTGTCTATGACAGTTTCTTTTGTTTTTGACAAATCTTATTTGTTGACTTTTGAGGGAAGGGGGAAGTGTCAACAGATTTTCAGAATACTTTCATTGATTTAATCTGGGTATCTGTGTAGGAGAACAACTAGGAGTCAAGTGCTGTCTCATTGCTCAACACTAGCCATCCTGAACTTCAACAAAATGTGCTGCTGTAGGGAGCAATAGGTATTTTGGCTGTACCCTGCAAAACTACTTTTAGCAAAACTAAACTGATGCAAAGTGTGTTTGTGGTTGGAACGGTCAAGTGTCCACTGAGTTAACGGGATTTCGGTGAAGTCAGTGCCTAGAAGAACTGCGCTGGGTCAGTGTAGTTGACACCTCTCCTGTGTCTTGTGGTGCAAGATTGCACGCTTAAAACACTTCATACTTTAACTTCTCTTAAATGAGCAGGTTAACAGTCCAGGAATTGCTCCTATAGCAAGGACAGCAGAATAAGGGTCCAGAGTAATTTCTAAAGATGCACTAGTTTTCATTCAACTCTCATCCATAGCAAAGACATTGAGGAGGACCAGAATAAAAAAGCGATGGATGCATAGGAAATATATGAAGCTGGTATGTGCAAAGGCAGATCCACCTGACCCTCTGTCCCCTGTCTAGGATAAGTTGCATGCAGTTGCACAGTTTTGTTCTAAATGGAAGAACAGCTGGTGCTCGGAAATGTGGGTGAGTGAGAAGAGTTATTTGGAAAGAAGATCATGCGAAGGCTTGGAAGACAGCTATTGTGTGACTACACCTTCAAAGGAACCCTTTAATTCTGTTCCAACAATAAAGGAGAAAGAAGCGCCAGGTCCATTCGTGCAAACCGTGAATAGTTTCCTGTCTTTGGGGAACATGAAGCTTATGCTTCATGAGACTGTCATCTCCTCCTCTGAGAAAGCACAGTGGAAATACCCTGGAGGGAAAGTCACATGGGAGAAGATCAAAGCAACCTGAAAAATGTAACTGAATGGCACTAGAGAGGCACGGGGGAGGGATGATAAAAAGTGCCTGCTACCGAATGTCTCTGACACTGGCAGGGCCGGGGAGATCGGCTGGGACAAAGAAACGGCACCCTCAAGAAACTGTTTGCCATTGTGTGCTGCAACTATTCCAAAAGGCGCCTATCTGAAGTAATGCTCACACACCCTTAAGAAAATAAGATAGTCTTTTTCCCTGTGGTATTTTTGCTTTACTTTGCAATGCTCTTAAGTAAGGCTGCCTGAAAACTTACATGCCTTTTAGACTTTGGGATTTTAGGAGAGACCAGATTGAGATGATACACTTTTCATCTATAAGATCAGTAACACAGAAAGAGCATACACCTGGCGTCTACCCTGCCCATAATGCCCCATCACAGGGCATAGACTACGGACCATTCTCCAACATGGTGAGTTGCTCTCAGGCCCAGGCTTTGCAAAGCTGGCTAATGTAGGTGCATAATCTTTTCACCTCTCCTTAAATTCCACAGCCCATTCTTTCCCCAACCAATAACCTCACTAAATTGCTGGTTAGATCCAAATTTTGTAGAAAAGAATGTACTTAAGGCACTAGTCTGCATAGTGTGTAACCTGATGGCCTAGTGCTCCTGTTGGACCTTTAGGTTCCAAATTAGTAATATTAGCAATAGCAATAAGTAAACATCCCGTGATTGCAAGTGAAAAATTTTCAAATGGATCTAAAATGACTCTTATTAGCCAAAACCCTTGAATGACAGAAGAAGCTGGCATCACTTCCCGATTCCTTTTCAGTTAGGAAATGTCTGTGGTCAGAGCATTTTCATCTATCGTGAACCCGAGACTTTAGATTAAGAGAAGTGGCTAAAATGGATTTTTATAAATACAGTGCAAATGCCACTATTTTGAGGAAGTGAATTTCTGCTACAAGATGCACTGTTCTGAACTTGCTGCTTGCTATCCAGGTTTCATGATCGAAATGATTTACTGTTTGCTGTCTCTTGAGAGCTGAGGAATTTCATTCTTATGATGAACACTCCTAGGGAGATGCACTCATTTGTAGAGTGCTTCAGTTCAGATGAACTATATGAATGTGTGCATAATAATACTGATGACAGACTTCCTTGGCAGATTTTTTTCAATGTACACTTGTGTGGGATTTTTTTATTTTATTTTATTTTTATTTTTGGGGCATAGTGTCTGGGGATTATAATCTTGATAGGGACTTCCAGTTCAAAAAGGGAGCAGTAATTCTTTCCTTTGTTTCACTGGGGTTTATCAGAGTCGTGCTTATTTAACTTTGTGGGCGTTGTCGTGTGATACCACTTTTGGGCCTGACAGGCTTGGGAGATTTCCTTCTCTACCACCTATGACGTAGCTGTGCAAATGAAAAAGGGAACTTAGTTTACTTCAGGGAACAACTTGCTTCTACTCTGATAAGATTTGGTGTCTTTCACCTCTAAGCTTACCCAGAGTTCCCAGAGATTATACAGTGAGGATAAACTGAGTTCAGATTAGCTAAACAAAATGGGGTTTCCAATCTTGCCATTTAAAAAGTAATACTGAACACTTTAAGGTTTGTTTGCTTGTTTTGCCAGTCTTCTAGTAATCAGGGAAACTTTTGATACAAAGTGGAAATGTTTCAGGCCTGGAACCAGTGCATGGGTGAGCAGTTGCCGTGTCTTTTGAACAATTTAAATGAGGGAGCACGGCAGACTCTCATCAGGCCAAGAGCAACCTTGTGCTGGCATGGGATGTGCTCAGATGAGTGCACTGCTGTATGAGGAAGCAAAACAGCAGATGCTGCTGAGATGGCATTGGGTGAGTTGGCCTGAGATGTAGCTGCTTACCCAGGTCAGCATCAGCCCATAGCAGAATATGGCTGAGACCTCTGGGGATCAGTTGCCACATCTGATTATTCATACAACCCCCCATTCCCATGGGGTTTCATTTTATATTTTGAATGTCTTGGTCACGTAAAGATTTTGGTATGACACTCAGGAGGCCGAGAAGATAAACCATCCCAGTGTCCTGTCATTTCTCATTTGACCCATAGCCAGTGGGTCATAGCTGGGAGCCATGCTGTGTCTGCCTAGGTGTTGGTTGTACAACACTGCAACTTGTGGAGCTGCTGCTTATATAAAGTTGTGTGTATGCTCTGTGCTCGGTGTAGGCACTTTCATACCCTCTATATGAATCTCTACAGGGATTCTACTTTACCAGTGCTTTAGTTTGGTTTCTTAAGGAAATTCTGGTTGTGCAGTCGTACACGGTTTGCCCCCTTTCTNTGTAGGCACTTTCATACCCTCTATATGAATCTCTACAGGGATTCTACTTTACCAGTGCTTTAGTTTGGTTTCTTAAGGAAATTCTGGTTGTGCAGTCGTACACCGTTTGCCCCCTTTCTCCATCCCCTTTCCTCCTTCAGTAGCTTCTTATGGAACCAAAAGGTTGAGGTCTTAGATATGTTTCCTACAGAACTAATGAAGCTGCATAAACCAGAAGCAGCTTACCTGTGCCCTTACTGAGGGGCTGACTTTGGTCTCCAGAAAGTCAAAGAGAGGAACTTTATAAAAGCCTCTATCACATGAAAACCTTCATCTGAATCATGCCTAATAGGATGCCAAAATCAGGCAAGCATAAACCTGGAGAAAATGTGAGTCCTTAGTTCTGGGTAGGCGGAATGGCATCATAGCGTAATGCTCTCTAAAGGCCCATTCTCAGCTGAAGACCTTCCCTTTACTGTCTCCAGGCTTGTCCTCTTCTCTCAGTCCAGATGCACAATGAAGGAATTCTGTTTCCAGCCTTCCAGATCAAAGAGTACAAATGTATAAAGAAAAAGTCCACAAGGGAACTGAAAAGAGAAGTCTGCTGCCTCATCTTCACCTTGGCTGCTGTCTAGTACTGTGTTCTGGAGGAACACTCTGGGTTTCTGTAGAAAGCCTTGTGCTAGCATCAGCGGTGCTGGTGCTCTGCGTGTTTCTGCTGTGGAACATTTACTCACGTGAGAGGTGGAGGAGTCCGAGATAAAGATGCTTGGGACTGCACAATATGCCTGGGGCATGGATCACATCTATTCTTCTGTAAAAGATTTGACGTGGTTTTTCAAGTTATGTGGAAAATGCACTAAGAGGCGTTTAATAAACATTATGCATCTCTATGCAGTGTCCTATTTGGAGAAGAAGCATTAAGGCTCAGCTGAGGGACAGTAATGAACTTAATTTTGAAACTATATGTGACAGCCGAAAATTTCCTCTCCAGACAGATCAGGAGCACGTATCAGCTGTTCTGTGTAATATGATAGACCTATATATAGGTGTATATATAGAAAGACATTCTTGTGTGCTCACTTCAAAAGGGCTGCAGGTTAAGCCCAAATTTCTGTTAACAAAAATGATACGTTGTGTAATATGTCACCTTGGAAAGCTCTCTGAAATGTCTGCTATGAACCCAAGTTATCTCTCATTTCAGCAAAGTATCAGTGCAGGAACCTTATAGGAAAGAAAGAGTTTGGGATTTACTGGTACTCTGCCGAAAAAGCAAGTCACTAAAGAATTCATGGTGCACTGCTTGAATTCTTGGTTGCAAAACTGCAAAAGGTTTTGCTGGTCGGTTTAAGATTGAAAGTGATGGCACATAACACTCTCTTCTGTGCAAAGACAGGATTTCAGTTTTCTCTGATTTGTGACATAAACAAATAGCAAGTGGCTTTGGAATGTGCATCTTGAAGACATCAGCCCGAGAATAGAGAGGGTTGCTCTTTCTGTCACGTTTTCTCAGCTTTTGCAAGTTTCCTACAGTAGAGGATGTAGGGCTTCTGCTGAGGCAAACACTGCTAACTCCTCTAATGAATGGAAAGTGATGTCTGACCATGTGATACAAGAACAGCACTTTCCATGTTTGCCTGATTATTGAAGAACTGGAATCAGCATTGACGAAGATAATGTGATGTCACGCTTTAATCTGGCAAGCCTGCAAAACCACTTCCTCCTTGTGTAGGCTGGAGATCTCATGATTGCCATTTCACTCTAAAGCATTCATTGAAAATGATGTAAGACAGTAGAGCTTTGACTCTGTCCTTTTTTCAAATGAATGAATGCTATTGTGAAACTCCTTGCAGCTATATTAGGAAATATATTGGTTATTCAACATAATGTACTGGTTATCAAACAAAAAGGAAAAAATGAAAAGATTAACTTCATCGCAAAATTTAGTTTTTTTTTTTTTTTTTTGAGCTTTAGCTTTGATTTAGTTTAACGTAGATTAATAGCCTAGCCATCAAGTTAAAATTCATTATCTGAAACAGCCACAGCGTGGGCATTGTCAGGATTGAAAGAAGATGGTCATCTTAAAAGACAGGGGGTGGGATGGTATTTTATACCATGAGGATCCTGTCCATACCTTTATCTTAATATGATTTTAATAGGTTCCTTGGAATAGAACACTTACCTTTCTTGAGATTTCTAAATGACTAGGAAAATCTTGCAGGAGGCTACTCCTGTCAGAGTTTGTACTGCTGTGACTTGTGCAGTGGGGTGCATGTTTTTGCAAGGAGTGGTCTGTAAACTATTGATAGTCGGGGATCAGCTAGGGATGGCAGTGAGGTCCCAAAGTCCTTTTACACCGCAGAGTGCCACGGCTGTTGTTGAAGTAATGCATGCTGCTACTGCAGGCAAGGGTTTGTCCAGTAAAAATACATTACAAATGTGTCCATACGCATTTCACTTTTAGTGGAATACCCTCATAATAAGAGCTAGAAGAAAGTCTTCTAACTATCCGTCTCATACTGTTCTCCTTCTCTAGTCCTACTCTCACCTCCTCTCTGCCCGTGAAGGCTGTGTACTCTTTAGGTAAGATGGAAGCCTCTTCCAGTGGCTTTACTTTAACATACAGAAAGTAAAACTGATATTTTTGTGAGAGGGGCTTTGGAAATTTACATGCTGTAGATAACAATCACTGTTTCCTAATTGAAACAGCTCAGTTTGCTAATTAAGGCTGAATGTGTAAAGCAAAATAATTAAGGTAAATCCTTAATTCTTAAGTTTTGTTTGGACCATATTAAAAAAGCATGGAATAAAAGTCCAAGCTGTTTTTCTCGATATGTGTTTCAACTAAGTTGTTAAAAGACTGGTAAAAGAGCTGAGCAAACATCGGACACCATTAGAACTGAAAGATGATCTGAAAGATGCCATAGTATTAGATCACCTAATTCATTACTTTTTTTGTTCATGGATTTTGAGGAATGTTGCTTTGAAATTGTGATTTGCACTCTTCAGGAACTTCTGGAACGTCATGTAGAAAAACAAAAAATGTAGTGGTTCTTCAGAGGATGGCAGAGGTTTGTTCTTTTAGGGCATTATCATTT
The DNA here is from genome assembly GCA_013398225.1 of Steatornis caripensis. Classification (NCBI taxonomy): domain Eukaryota; kingdom Metazoa; phylum Chordata; class Aves; order Caprimulgiformes; family Steatornithidae; genus Steatornis; species Steatornis caripensis. The sequence continues at coordinate 193,369 of VZSC01016179.1, read as the reverse complement.
TGGGGAAAGAAGTGTGATAGCTATTTTTTGTTGCTGTTGGAGGAAGCAGGGGAAAGAAGAAGAAAAAATGCATACCCTGGTTAATATGAGTCTAACTTCTTCTTTCTTTCTGTTTGCTTTTCCTTAGATTGCTGACCTAAAAAAAATCAATTATTGGCATAGCCCTGTTCAATACAGACTTCTGTAAAAGCGGGTGGTAAGAGCTTCTATTACCTGTATGTATATGCCGACCGTTACAGAATAGGACGAGCCTTCTGAAAAATATTCTTTATTATATGTGACATGAAACACAAGCATGCCTGCACACAGACTAAGACAAAACGTGACACTGAGTCTGATGGCAAGGTATGCTGGATGCAAACACCAAAGCTTGAGGGCACAGCTGAGCCTTGTGCGGTCACATTGTATGTGCTGCTCTTATGCTGCCAGGGCTTCACGCTGGCTGAAAGGTGACTCGGAAGGACAGACTGGCTAGAAGAGTGGATAATGATGAGATGTTCTCCTGACAGGTCAGAGAGAAAAAGAAAACATGGGCACATCTGGAAGGTAAGGATTTGTAGCAGTGGTTGATTCAAAGCTTCATGCTATGACCTGTGTTCAGAGAGACAGCCTGTGAATTTCACAAAGTCTTCAGAATCACTGGCTTCTGTAACATCAAGACGAACCCGAGGCTTGCTTTTTTAAATGCAACTGAGGACTCTGAGAAGTTTGTAAATTGTGTTATTCAAATTCCTCGCCAACACCTGTCAGGTATCTCACTTTGAGTCTTTTTCCTGTCTTTAGTGTTGCCAGTGGCATAGCTGAAAATGCCAACAGAAACAACTTTTGAACCTCAGCACAAGTCATTACTTGGCAATTCATCTTGATGAGTTAAGGAGGAGTCACAATACTGAATTCCTGCCAGCATGTTCCTGGGATACTTCTGATGGTGACATTGAGAAGAGCTTATTCTTTCACTAATTTGGTGCTAAAACCACAAGAGCAGAGTGTATATTCATGACATGTCAGGATATAGGTATTACGGTCCAGGAGGAGCAGTGTACTGCAGTGTGCCTGGGTGGTGCAAAGAAACTGTAGTGGCCTGGACAGCTTTTTACTAAATAGAGCATGTAAAGGCCTTCCTGGCTTCATACGTAGTATTGGGATTGTAAGAAAGTAGAATGTCTTGAGAGGTAGGATAGCTACAATATGATGCCTTTAAAGATGTAAAAGCTGTAAAAGCATTAAGAAAAGGTAATTTAGTAAATAAGCACCTTTTTTCAGGTGATGACACAGCTTTTTCCTGCCATTCATACCTTGTTCAGACTGTGACAAAGTGCCTTTTCTAAGGTGCCTACATACCATGTAGAGTCCTAAATTTAAGGATTAATGTACAAGTATACTTCTTTTTCTTCCTAAATAGTTGAACAATCTCTTCTTTTTATGTCCTTCAGTGATTCTTACTGAGTGCTTGCTTAGTCCAGGAAACTTCTTGCTCTGGGCACGCAAACTGGGCAAACCTTTCGTTCCATGAAGTGTGAGATGCCCGTCTATGACTGAGTGAATGCATTGGGCAAAGGTCATAGAAACCAATCTCTGTGAGCACAAAGGCAAGTCTATCTTCCTGGGACTTTGAAAGAGCTAAAGAATCAATCTAGACCATGCAGGAACTCTAAAATCAGCATGTGAGGGAGCTTCAGGTGCAGCTGCCTGGCCCTTACTTCCTTTTCTCTCCCCTCTCCCCACAACGATGATAGCATCACTGACTGGTCCATTGAAAACAAAACTCCAACACGCAGCTTGTGAGGTGACCCTTCAACCTGCTTTAGCTCCAAACTTGGCAGTTTGACAGTTTCTGCAGGAGAATGTTCGCCCACCCTGGCAGCAGAAGTCTTGAAATTCCTCATCTCATGCTGTTGTAACTCTGCAGGGCCATTTTCCCTCGACATGCTGGAAACAGAAAGAGCTTTGCAACAACATAGTGATGAAAACTGATCTATAAATCTGTTCCCGCCTCCTCTTATCCCAGTTCAACCTTGTATGTACAGTCCTTCACTATCATGGGATGCATCACAGTATGTTCTGAGTATATTTAAAATTATGATCTTATATATCTTTTTATATATTAAGCCCAGATCACTAGCGTGCTGTAATTAAAGCTTTTGTATCACTCTGGAGCTATAGAGGAAGGAGGCTAAGAATGTGGATGGTTTGGGACATCCTCTTCTGGCGCATGTCTGAATGACTCATTTAAGTTTAAATGCCATTATTCTCTATCCCTGCACCCAAGGCCAGTTGCAAGGTCTATGCCCTGCTATGGTCTTAATGCAGGTGTTAAAAGTTCATATCACTGTGCTCTGCAGCCATTATTTAGCTGCAAAACACTTTAATAGTGGTCTTCAGAGTCCAAGATAATACCAAAGCTCAGAGAAGAGGTCAGATGACCAGCTTGTCTATGCCAATATTGTGGTTGACAGAGCTATGTTGATTTTTACGAGGGAGCAGAATATACAGCAGCACTGGAAGAGCTGATGTTTTAATTCTTGGCCTTTCCATTGAGTCCATTTGTTGTGCTCCTCTTCTGTCAGAGAAATGTGAAAGGTAGCTGCCCAAAAACAGATCCCAGTTTTGATCTGTTGTTGAGAAAACCATTGCAAAATGCTGCTTCCTTCCATATTTATTTTCTTAATCTCTGTTCTAGGTTTCTCTTAGGGCTTTTGTATTGTTGTTGTCTTACAAATGTTAATGGAATAATCTTGACAATTTCATGTGAGAAGACTTCAGTAGATGTTTAGATATCTGCCGCAGAAATCTGATTCTTTGAGTCATTGGAATTATTCTGAATTCTTTTATTGATTGTGAGAGCAAAATTTTTTTTATGTTTAGTATATATATCCCAAAGCAGAGACTTCTGCATTTGCAGCAGGAACCGGAACGCAGAGAGACATAGTGACTTGTTCACTGTGACACAGGAAGCCAGCAGAAGCACATAATTTGAAGCCAATCTCCATTCTGCCCTAGGACCTTTTTTCCTGGCTTTTTAATACCTTGTGTCTGAAGGCCAGATGTCAAGATTTTAGAAAATGGAAATCTGTCATAATTTGTTACTATGGAACATATTTGATGAGCTGACTGACCCTTGTGTCCTTCAGTCCAGAAATGGTCATCATCTTCTACTGTCATCTATCAGATCTCATTTATAGTAGGTTAACTTGCAAGACAGGAGATGTGAGCTACAAGGCTTTCCTAAGGAGAAATGAGCTAAGAGACTGCATAGCACTACTCTTCCAGACATTGACTGTTTTTAAATTGCAATGGGGAGTGAAGTCTGTCCTGTCTAGCATCTGTCACTGGCTGAGGTGTGGGTCTGTGTTCTGTAGCAGGGATATCGAGTCTAAAAGCTGTGTCTCCCTAGAAAGTATTGGGGGACACTGCCATCTACTGTCTCCCTTACCTGAAATAATAGTTTGGTTACGGACTTTGTAGAAGAGATGAGCTTGTTCTGCTGCTGCTACTACTTTTATTTTTTTCTTAATAACTATTTTCAGTTTCTTGAGTTTCCTACTTACACATCTCTTTTAAATGTGGAGGGATCCTGGCTGAGGTGCAGTAGAGAGAACACGATGATGGGATTCAGGCAGAGTAGCTTCTGTTTCTACCTCCACCACTTGGCATATTGGAGAACCTTGGGCAAGTTCCTCTGCACTCATTTCCACCCTGCTAGATGAGGAGAATGGTACTGATCTGCCTCATAAACTGCATTAGTGTTTTAGCAGCAGTTCACTGTCATCGTCACTCTGTCGAATAGCTACAGATTTGTAATAGTCCAAAGGAGGAGTAACTCTGGTCTGGGAAATCCATGCACATGTCTGAGGGAATTCATTACCACAATATTTTCTTTTTCAGAAAAGTATCCAGTGTTGTGTGCTCTCTTTCTGTCCCCCTGGTGATGAGGACTGTGCCATGGCATTTTATCATGCTTCTTTCTTCTTCCTTCATGCCTGCACTGGCCTCTGTACAGAGGCGGGCTCTTGCCCTTGAGTGGGGCATAGGCAGAATCACCATCCTCTCCAGTGGGAGCAGTGTATGTACAGCAGCTGAGGGCAGCTTGTAGTTCCACATTCGTGATGTCAACATGTGTTTGTAACACAGCATAGACATCCCAATGGCCTTAGCTTAATCATACTGCTCAGTACAAAACCAATACAAAGAATGCTGGGTTCAGTTCTAATTATCCACTCATAATTAATTCATAGTTAACAACAATGTTCGACACTGCTGTCCCTCTCATTTAATGTATTCAATATCGAAGGCTTAGAACAACATTTTTTATGTGTACGACAGCTATAACTCAGCAACATACTAATCTTGTGGAATTGATTGTTTTGGATAGTAAAGCTCGGTATTCATGACAGGAAATAAATAAAATTGTAACTTGTTGTAAAGCATTTATTAATTTTTGTGGGTCTAACTTTGGACAGTAGTTATCACTGGGCACTAAATCACTTTGAGCCCCGAGCACTGAAGGACAGCACAGCTGAGAACAAGCATTCCAAGATATACCTTTCTATTCTGGCAAGAGTTGGGTGCGTTGCTCCTCCCAACTGATCATGGTAAGTTTGCATACCTCAATGCTTCTGGGCAGTCAGTGCTGCAACGATGCTTTGGGCAAATGCTGTTGTCCTACAAAGTCTTCACATGGCTAGGAATTAAGTTGTGTACCTCATCTGTAGCAAATAATATGTACAGGCCACAAGGTCACAGAACCACAGAGTCAGTGAGGTTGGGAGGGACCTCTTGAGATCTTCTTGTCCCACCCCTGTGCTCAAGTGGGCTAGCTGGAACAAATTGCTTAGGACCAAGTCCAGCTGGATTTTGAGTATCCCATGGATGGAGACTTGACAACCTTTCTAGGCAACCCGTGCCAGTGCTCAGTCACTCTCAGAGTAAAAATGTGTTTCCTGGTGTTCAGATGGAATTTTATGTGTTTTAGTTTGTGCCCATTGCCTCTCATCCTGTCCCTGGGCAATACTGAAAACAGTCTGCCTCCCATTTCATCCCTCTGATCAGGTATTTATATATTTGATAAGATCTCCCCCTGAGCCTTCTCTTCTCTAGGCTAAACAGTCCCAGCTCTCTCAGCTTTTCCTCCAGTCCAGTAATCATCTTTGCTACCTTTTTCTGGACTTGCTACAGTAAGTCCGTACCTTTTTGTGCTGGAAAGCCCAGAACTGGATGCAATAGTCCAGACGTGGCTGAGCAGAGAGGAAGGATCACCTTCCTGACCCGCTGACAACTTTATTCCTAATGCAGAGGATTCTGTCATACAGTCCTGGGAGGGATCGCTCCAGCTGACAGTGACAAATAACTATGCTTGAGTGCCGTTGTGCTGGACATGCATGCTTGAACTTCTTGTGTTTGGAAAAGGCAACCATGCAATCTCTTACTTCATCCATTCTGGTATGACTTCTCTCTGGCTACAACTTTTGTGTGGAACTGGCATTTCACGGACTAAGATTTCTTAAACCTTCAAGATAAAATTATCATTTTTCTCATTTCTCACTTTCCCCCATCTCTGCAACCCATTTAGGTGCTTGGAGGATACATTTGTGTCTTCAGATGTTCTATGGAGGAAGCAGACAAGCAATGAGAATTGCAAAGTGTTCTAAATCCAATTATTTTTCAGTGTAGCAAGCACAAAAGATTTCTAGAACAGAAAAAAAGAAACGTCCTGTGTATATTTCTCAGCTTCTTCATCAGTTTATAACATTTTAATGAGTCCTCCAGGGCAACCAAAATCTTTTTGCATCTCAAGGCTCCTTCTCAAACTATAGCATCTCTCTTTCTCTCTTCCCCCTCGCTTCTCTCCTTCTCTCTCCCTGCTCTCCTTTGTCTTCCGTAGGCGGTTTCTTCTTTTGACCATGTCTAGCCTACAGATCAGTCCCATATGCTCCTCATGTTTCTCTTGCTTGCTCTTTCCTTAGTTTCTAAGGCCATAATTCTTTCTGTGGTCTTTCCGTGGTTCTAAGAAGTAAAAAGATCAAGGAAGTAAAAAAAAATAAAATCCCTGAGAGTTAAGTCATCCTGTCTTTCTGCCTATGCCGATGTCTCCTCTAAGGAAGACTTGTAGGTATAACTCTGCTCTTCCTTAACACAGATCATGAGAATCACGGTAAAAGACCATCCTAAGACTTGAGAGGACAGATAGTCCACAAAAAACAAATTGGATTTTGTAATTTGTACAGCTGTCTTACAAACACTAGCACCACTTTCTGCAACACCAAGATTTACTGTCTTTATTCACATAACTGCTACTGTGACCTCTGATTCATCTCTAATGCAACATAATGCGTCAGAAAAGAGTTTATGCAGAAGCTAGTAACTGATGATCAGATACACGAAGCCAAATAGTGGTCTTCAAAGTCAGTGAAATTATTATGGTTGGCCTTCACCTGTAAAGAGTGGAATTGGGGAAAAAGGGACAGATCTTTTAGCTATGATAGATTAACACGGGGCCATGGATATCAGCAAAGTAATTTTCAACGTCTCTCAGTAACTACTATTTTTCTGTGTACTGTGTCTTTTAAGAGAGTGGCAAAACAAGGTAAAACACAGAGCAGATGTACCTATCCGAGAAGAAACCTTTTATTTTCTGTTAAGCCTGCAGAATTTATAATAAATAAAATGACAGGCTACATTTATTGTGGGGTAGTACCATGTCTGGGATAAGAAGTGGATGAGTGATGTGATTCAGAATTCAGTTACCAAACTGGACAGCTGTAATAGCTGCTTGAGGGTCTTCCTTTATCTTGTGGAGTTATCTGTACAGCCGGGGAAGAAATGCTCTTCATCTCTTAAACCTGCTGCTGTAAAACAATCCGACTCCCTGGAAGCTTCCCTGCTTAGGTGATACAGAGTTAGATCTCCAAGCACGGGCCAGTTACTGACAGCTACTGAGAAAATGTTATAGGATCCAGAGCATTTTGAGTTGGCTCTTTTTTAGTCAGATAAATTCTGTTACAACTCTTTACAAAAGAACTACGAAGTATTACAGAACTCATCTGTGCTATCATCAACTGTGTTGCCAACTGGAAAACACTTGATATCATTCATAACAAATCCTGTGATATGTCCATCACTGTGCAAAATTATTCAAATAAGTACTCCTCTCATCTCTTGAAGTGGGATGGGGAAGCCATGTACCGCCATGATGTAGGAAGTTATTTAATCAATGAGCTGGTTATATCCTTATGCATTTGAGTTTGAATGAACTGAGGGCAAAATCACCTGTGTTGAGTCCAGACAAACCACCCAAGCAAAAGGCCTTGAGGACTTGGGCATGGCAAAGTCAAGAGAGGATATATTTGCTTCAGAGATTGTAATATCTCTCAGCACTAAGTGAGAGAGTGAGGTATCACTAAGGTACCAAGTGCATAATGCAACTTGGATAATTATCTAGAAGGCAAAAGAGGAAGAGACCATAAAGAATAAGCCAGTCAGCATGCAAAAAATTTATAAATAAAGCCCGAGGCATGATGGAGACTCAGTGTAGAGGACAATACTGCTTCTCACAGCAGTTAGCATAGATGATCTTAGCAAATTAGTATCTATGAAGAAAGCCCCAATTCTCTTAATTTTTAAAAAAAATCTTAATTCTAAATAATCAAAGAAGTACCTCAGCATTGCTTGACAGCCTGTGTAACTATTACATGAAATGCATGGCCAAACGTTAGCAGTTTCTACACAGCCTTACTCATGGTGCCCACACAAATGTTCTCCAATTTGCTTTTAATGGAGGATATCCTACTGTTCAGTGCAGCACGGGTCACGTTCATATAGATAAAACTTCTCCCTTTTTGTCTTACTAGTAAGTTGACTTAACGATTTGAAAAGTACAACTACTGCAAGGCAGAACTTTGTTTTCACCTTAGAGTTCGCGAGATTCATGGATCATGCTGGCTGTCAAGAGTTGTCACTTTTTGACCCCTAAGTGTGCATCCTTTTCCCAAATTGCCTGTCACTGATGATTCAGGACAAAAGAAGATGAAATATTAATGCTTTTCTAGCAAATATAAAACCTGAGTAGCTGCAATGTACAAATACAATCACCTGGGTGCCAATGGTGATACTTGTTTTCATTCAGTGCTACAACTGTTAACTTATAACTGGATCGAGTAACCCTTTATGACAGAGATTTGCCCAGCAAATCAATATTCAGTATGCTGACATTTTTATTAGGCAGCAAGTAGTCATCCAGAAATACTGACTGCTCACTACTTAGCCAAAGGCTCTGTAACTGCTTCTGCTAGGAGTCATTTTAATACAAGGGGTCCTAGTTTGGGCTAGGACAAACCCAGTTTTCTTTTTGTAACTTTACTTTTTAGTTAAGTCTCTTCAGAGAAGCTGCACTCTCTGAAATTAAGTGCATGTTTTTCCAGACAGTAGCTGCTTCTAGCAGTGATAAAGCTTGATGTTTATAGTTAGTGCTGGAACAACAGCAGGAATGCTATGCACAAAGGCTCTTGCTCATAGTTATTCCTATGGAGACCAAGGTCGATGCTTGCTTCTACATGTTATGTACCAGAAATGAAAGAGTGGAAAAGTGGTCAGACGTGCAACCCTCCAGTGGGAGGAGTGGGTCAGACAGGTGACCCAAACCTGACCCAAAGGAGTATTCCATCCCATACGCGTCATACTCGGTATAAAGCTGAAGTACCACGAGGGTCACTCCTCTCTTCTTCTACGGCTGGTGTCCGAGGAGGACTCTGCCTGATTCTTCTGCCTTTGATCCCAATCCGTGCATTCCTGAATCCAGCTCCTGCTTGCTGCTGAGTACAGTCCAGGACTTTCCCAGGGTGTGCCCCGCAGCATCTGGGTCACATTTAATAGCCAGCCCAGCTTTAAACTGTGACATAAGGCAACAGGGCACTCTCCAAGGTTAGTCTTGGGATAGCCATAATAACACCACCTATGTATTTTAAGTGCAGTTTCTGAGTTTTTTATTGACTGCTTTTCCATAAAGCACAAAATACCATAGCTAAGAAAACAATGTGCCCTGGAATTTAAATAGCTTTCTGTAGACACCAGCTTTTCTGCTTCCTACCGTAACTGGCTTCTTCTGGTTGAAGGTAAAGCTTGGTGTCTGTGATTTCAGCTCAGCTGTGAACAGCAGTTAACTATCATTCCATTTTCCTTTTGCTTTGCCTTGCCTTCAGATACAAGCAGCATGCTTCTCACATTGACACAGATCATAGAGTCTCTGTCAGAACTGATAAGCTCAGCATCCAAACTCCTCCTGAGCCATGTGGAATGACATACAAGCCTGTTGGTCCTGTTGGCTGATCTCTAAGAATAGCTGCACCGGTGTCCCTTTTCCGCAGCCAGTCTCTTATTACAGACATGTTCAATCACAAGAAAGATGACTGTTTCTGGAGGATGGATGATAGCATTTCCCTTGACAGGTCTTATTCTCTAAACATATTTTTGATTTTATGAATGTTCTCTACCAAACTCTGAAACTTGCTGGAGTTCAGCTGGTGCTCTGAGCTGGACTTCAGAGTAGGATGAGTAGGGATGTGACACTATTTTGCATTGCACTGGAGGCAAAAAGGAGAAAAAGTGTGTGGGCTACTTTGCCCTCCTTGCAGCTTTTCTTGCTTTAGTTGTAACCCTTCTGATAAGACTTGATCGGCCGCAATAAGGATTGAGTTTATATTTGAGGAAATACTAAAGAAATACCAGCTTGAGCCTCTGTCCCCAACTCACCAATCAAAAAAAAAAACCCCTCAGAAAATGAAAGTAAACTTTCTGTTGTTCAGTGAGCTAATTTTCCCTTGGCAGGCATGATTCAATTGACTTAACAAACAAAAATTTATCAAAGAAAAAAAGGAAATAATCAGGAGGGTAGATTGACAGGGTATCATGCAGTGTCAAACTACTTTTTTCCTGAAGTCCAGTTGTTCACACTGTTCCTCTGCTTTTTTACTGACACTGCTGTTAGGTCAGCAGGTGGCTTCCTACCTTCTCTGCTAGAACTTCACTTTTGGTTTGAGGTGGACAAATGCCAGGCGCAGAGTCTTCTCTTGGGTAAATTGGCCCAGTTGATGCTGACAGTCAGAGCTGCTCTTGCCCTGCCCTAGCTACTCACCATTTCCCTTCTCTTTGCTCTGGTACCACTCTAAGCCAGCCATTGCAGTTTTGCTAGCAGTTTCTGTTTTTCAGCTCTTTGGTAAGAGCACAGGAGCAGCGCAGAGCTATGCTCGGACCTCTCAGGTATGGGGAACAGGCACACCTACCTCTCAGTTTAGAAGAGGCTTAAGCAGATTCTCCTGCCATCTCTTCCTTCCCTCTTGCCCTGCACACACAACTACTGGCTTCATGGCCAGAATCTGCAAGGCATTTACATAAATTAGGGTAACCACTGACTAAAGGCGTATTTAGGCATAATTCACCTCCCCAGATACCCATTACCTATTTTCCAATCTGTAAACTTATCTCAGCTTCACAATATTTCTCTCCTTTTCTCTTTAGTTTTAAACAGAAAAGCCTCCCAAACAAGATAAACCAGCATGTGTAAAATAAACATTTCAGAGTTGCCCACCGAACTTTTTCATTTCTCTCTCCTACACTCTGGATGTAGTCTCGGTATTATAGCACCAGATAGAGGGGAATTACAGAGAGGAACAGCTGAGAACAAGGTAATCTGTTAACTCCTCTTTGTGGTCTTTCTCATGCATAGATCAATAACTGGGAAAATACTGGACTCATAAATATTATGAAGATGCTGGGCCAAAACCTAGTCTTGTTACATGAAGGGTTGTGGATTATGAAGCCCAAAAGCGGAGGGCAGATAGAACCTTCTCCTGAAAGCTCTTAGAAGACCAGAGAATGTCTGTTTTGTCTTTGCTATACCTGGTTTCCTAACCGATGACTAGTGTCACTATTGGACTATCTTCTCCTGAACTTGGCATGTCACAAACAATACAGCTGCTACAGAGCCACCTCTAGACGAAAGTGTCTATGTCTTTGCCTCTTACTCTCTGTACATAGACTATGTGTGCAAGTATCTGTCACATCCCCGCACATGTGTTCAAACTGATGAAATTCTCTATAAAGCAGTCTCTTCCAAAAAATTAATATGAAAATATCTTTGAAGTCCTTTAGGATGGTGTTACCTTATGATACCAGGCACACAAGGGCACTCACAGAAGCCAGGTTTGCAAAATAATTCTTAAAAATTCCTGCAAACTGTTGAAAGACTTAAGTAATTCACTCAGATCTGTAGTAGGAGAACTACCACAGCTCAACAGAAACCCCACCTTAACACTGTTAATGCTTCAGCCCTTTCCAAAGACTTAAAAATATTATTTATATGCTTTACTGACCATCAGAGAATAGCTAGGTAGTTAGCAGAGCTGTTTTTCAGGTGTTGGAATTAAACGTGATTTATTAAACACTGCAACATTGTCTCCTGCTGGCCACTGGCAGTAACAGAGTCAATTATTTGACACATCAGCTACCACCAGATCCCACTCCATTCCTCTGCATTTCAGGAACATGCTTGAGTGTATTCCCTTGAATTCACAAGGAAAATGAAATATTTCACAAGGAATACCTTATCTTCCTTCATATCTACGTGGTGCACTAATGATGTAGCAATGGAAAGGAGGTAAATGTGTTTTTTTTTTTTTTTTAGGTGGGGTTGGCTATTCATTTAGATCATATATCCTTTTGCTTTCATCTTCAAATAGAGGACAGAAAAGAAGATTTATTTTTGGCCCACTTCAAATATAGTAATTGGTGGCTGTGACAAACTCCCTGGGGAGCCTTGAGTTTGAGCATCTGCTCCTCACAATCTTCACAGAAAGCCTCCTTGGTTACTGCTGTCCACCAGAAGAAACAAACACATCTCCAGACTCATGTGGCCTGGAACCAAGATCTCTGCTTGGTTCTTTCAAAAGAAAGGTAATAATTTCAAAATGTCCCAAACTATTGTGCTTTAAATACTCTAGCAGATCTGCTGGAGAGTTGGGGTACTTGTGTACTACAATTTAACTTGTATTTCATATATTTGAGTGAGGAATGTTTTCTCATTACTTATGTAGCTTGAAATTACTCTTAACATATCAAGGTAAATGCCAATAAAAAGGTTTATTTGCAGCTTCTAGAATAGATGATGTAATTACAAATGTTAGTGGCTCTTGCTTGACACCTCAGAGATCAAAAAATAACAACCTCAGGGTGACAAAAGGCATAGAGTGTTTAACCCCTATTGCTTTTTTCAAGGCATACTTGAGCAGCGATTAAAAAAAATTGCAATACTTCCCTGGTTTTCTTCATATCTTAGGCAAAATTGAAAAATTTAAATAAGAGAATATGGCACCCTCAAGTTTCTTTTTGGCATTGGATTTGTTCTCTGTTTCTTTCATTTATCAGGACTACAGAGCTGGGAGACCCATGCCTTGGTCTCAGAGTGACCAATCATTTTTTGTCTTTGAGTAGACGGTGAAATTGCCCAACTGTTTTTGAGAGAACATAAATGTAGAGGCAGAATAAAAGGACCCAGAGGGCCAAATTCTGCACAGACTAACACCTGTTTGCCCTAGGGATTTAAATTAAGACAGAATTTCTTTCTTGAGCTAAATGCATCCCTCTTATGTGCAAGAAACTTTCACTTAAGCAATTTTGAGTTATGCAGATCTAGCAAAACAAAACATGGCTTTTTGAGAAGAAGTGCCAAGTTTTATTTCATTTGAAACCCCACTGACTTCATTTGTGCTACACACAAGTAAAGGCAGGCGTTTTTAAACCCAGAAACTTATTGGTGCATGCATTATGATTTGGAATACATACACACTGTCACTAGTTCTTCCAAAGGAAGATTTTCTCAACCACTTCAGCAGAAAGTATTTCAATGGGTTACAGCTATAAATGGCTCAGCTTTAAAACCTTCCCTGCTGTTACAAAGAACAAAAGCAAATGAGGAAACTGTATCTAGACTAGAAGTGATCGTGGACTGAGTTCTACTTGGAAAAATGGAAAGTATGAATTTGCTTCCCTAGTTCAGAGAGTTCTCTGAACTAAAATATTTTAATGGTTCCTAGTGTATCAGTTCTCAGGCATCCTTTTGAACTGAACTAAGTTAAGAGAGCAATTGCAAACAAGGACTGCAATGAAATGCTGAACTTGTGAGATTTTAAAAAAACTGATCGGCATTCAGGAACTGTGAAGTCTCATCTGTAATAATTTAACATTGGTCTTACACACTCTGGTCTTTTGCAGGACAATTGGGTTCCCCCATTAGTCCATTAAAGGCTGCTCTCATCCTAAAAGCTACCAAAAAAGTTGTACTGAGGTGCTTAAAATAACTAGTGCTCTCCTCTTTCTGAAGGCTGATTGAACTGCCACATACTTCAGTAACACAGGCATTCAGAGAAAGTGCTGGTAACAAACATGCACATCTGCTGCTAGGTATGCTCTTGTAGCATTTAGTGGGCTTGATTAAAGAGTTTTTAACCATCTTTGGGCAGCTATTGAAAGTCCAGAAAGGGAAATTGACTTTATAAGTAGTTTAAATGAAGCTAGGGATAAGACTGTGAACATGTGCCCATCTCCTGGAGACAGACAATAAGGTAACATGGGTGTGAGAGAGACAGAGACCTTCGTTCATATATTAAATCTTACTCTCTAACCTCCTTCTGTTATAGGAACTACGAGCAGATGTTGAGTTCGGTATATACTGTTGGCAGCCAGTGATTGGTGTCCTGTAAATGGTTTGGATAAGTATGGTAGCTCGCGTAAGCCCTGCCTAGTTGCATGTGCCTTGGTCTTTTTCTGAATTAGAAGTACCATGAAGCAGCATGCTGTGGGAGAAATATGATCAGTCCAGTCTCCCAGTGGGCAATGTTTTTGATCCTGATCTCTGAACTGCTGCATGTATCACATCAGACTGTAATTTGCCCCACAAACACGACTGTCTTCTTGCCTAAATCAGCACTAACAAAAAAGGAGGGAGCCAATGTGACCTTTACAGTCTTGATTGCAATATGCCTTTTAAAAAGGAAAAGTATACACACAGTTGAACTACATTTTCACTCTTCCAAATTCCAAACTTTGCCCAAAGACTTTAACCATTGCTTGAGAGGCCAGCCAAGCTGCTAGGAAGCATACTAATGTCAGGTAAACGGGCAAGCTCTCCAACAAAAAAGGCAACGTTCACAATGCTCATGGTAATGTGACTGAATCAAATCATCCAGTTCATTGTTTGAGATACTTAAACTAGTTTGTAGAATTTGTGCGGAAAGAGAGTTAAGCCCCTAGAGCTCAATGGAAGAGAAGTTGCTTTGCTGTAGTTTTTCCTTTGCAGATCAGTTCTAAGAAAAAAAAAGCCTCCTAGTCGAACAACATCGCTAAAATTATTTTCTATTTTGAGCATGTATTTAAGCTAATCCTTTTGTTCCATACAGAGCTCATCCGGTGATGCAGTGCTCCCTATTTTAGTTCTCAGAATTGTTGCCCATAGCTAATCTATGCTCATATCTAAGCCGTTCATGTTTATACCCCTTTACGTGGACACCTCCAATTTCAACTGACTGAACTGGGCATAGTGAACAAAGTCTAAATGAATGGAATGAACAAGGTGCTGATGGCAAGGCACCTTGTAGGACATGCAGCTAGCAGGAAAGCATGAAGCATTCACAAAGAGTACGCAAGGTCATCTCTGTTTTAATTTATGCTATGGACCCCCAGGGGTTTCGGACTTTGTGTTAGTGCAGAGAAACTCTCAGATCCTTCTAAATCTTCCTTATACCCCTTAAAACAACATTTTGCTCCTTTCACAGTGGGTGACTAGCATTCTTTCCAAATTATTCTGATCTGGTCTGGATTGCAATACCTGAAGCATAAAAATGCATTTAAGAAAAAAGAAAAGTACATATTTAGTACAAAATAAATAAAATAAAAGTACATTTTTGTCTTGGGGCTAGGTTCTTCTCTTATATGACTACACTACCTACTGTCTTTCCATTTATTATGTAAGATTAGTGCTTAAAATCAACTCTCCAAGGGATACTTTAATTTCTCACCTGTTCTGTACAACCCCACAGTTACAGCCTGTGTGGCCTTAGTTCCTGGCTACATCCTACAGCACTTCACCATTTATCCCTCTTACTACACTGACATCTAAAAATGAAAGACAAAACAACCCCTGGGTTATGGTTCTTTTACTATTCTCTCTGGGTATTGACTTGCTTCCTATCCAGCCCATGTGGCAGCTCACAGCAACACCATCTCAGCTTTTAGGAATAAGCACAATAACTCTGTGTTTCCAAGAAGCAAACTGTCTGTGTTTTGGGATCACTGAACGGATCAACAGTGATGTAAACAGTGTTTTCTTGCCCTGATGATTTTGCTGTATGAGGGTAATTCTAAAGGAATCTGTAAAAGTGAAGATAATGCTGGACCAGCCACCAATTACCTCATGTATTAAAAATTCTCTACAAATTTTGGGATTTCCTGGTTAATTTTTAAGTCATCTGGAGCTATTTCCAAAGTGCAGAAACCTGTCCCTTAATCAGTCCCCATAACTCTCAAAGACTTTCATATTTCTCCAATTTCCAAATTTTTTAATACCTCATTGCAGTGCTTTTGTAGCGCCATGAAACACCCAAACCCTGCCAGCCCAGGCTAGCGACTCGGCCCTTAGCCAGGATCTGCCACAGGAGGTACACTCCGTTTTAGCAGTACTGCCAGTTTCAAACCTCTTATGTCAGAGACTATGTGCAACCCAGGTAGATAACTGAATTCACAATTCGAGCCCGTGCACAATGGGCTGGGACAGGCAATGGGAGCAGTGTTAGCTATTCCCATGGGTGTTCTTCTGTTAGCAAATGGCATGCTGACCTTCTTATTCTGTGGGGTCTTCTTATATTATCCTGAAATTCAACCTCATCTGAGGTTGTCTAATACAGGCACCAAGGCCATGCTTGTTTGAGATCCGATCAGGGACGAAGATAATCTGTTTGTATCCTAGCTTAAGGAAGACCAGAGTGATGTTTAAACTATAGCCTTCACAACATCATCTGTGTCATCTGTGTTACTGTCCATACCACAAATGAGTGGTATGGACAGTAACAATAGCCTCAGAAAAATGTAAAACTAGCTAGGAGTAAGCCCTTTGGAAATGAACAAGGTTCTGACGGTAAGCACATGAAGAAGGAGGGATCAATATAGGCCTTCCCATCTAAAGGTTTTGGTATTAATACTAATGTATTTTGCCAAGGGATGTTCTAGGGAACGTTGTATTCAAATTGTGAAAAGCTATAGCTTACACTAGATACAGCACTTCACGTGCTCATTATGATACATCCTTTTCTGTTACTAAAAATGGATAAAAATAAGCAAACAAAGAAATTGAGACTACACATCTCTGATGTCATGAAAGATACAGAGAAAATGCAGCACTGAAGATTCAGCTGAAGTTGAATCATTGAGATCTATTTAAATTAATGCAGAAAAAGTATTTTTTCTTTAATGCATAGTGACTAAATGTATTCAGGTAAAACCTGCATGATTAAAGGCTCAAAGAGGGATATATTCAAAATCCCATGCTTCACGAATATATAAACTCAGGAATTTTAAAAAGCTCCTTGAGAAGTTTTAATAGTAATAATGTTCAGTAGGAACACCTGGAGAAACAGAGATGATAGTTAAAGGCCTGAAAAGGATCCTCACATCATACGCTGAAACAAGCCCAGTATCTTAAAACCGATACCTATTTGTATGCATGTAATTAAATGTCTATGCATAGAAGTAAGAGAATAGGTACATTTATTTTATTTTGTGGTTCAACATGCCAAGGATGCCTTGAGAAGTGATCTTTTTCTTTCCTTCATATAGGTTTTAGAGTGCAGTTGCATCTAATTTATTGTAATTTACTGTGAGTTATCATTTAGCATTCACTGACACTACCCATTCACCCACTATATCTGCTTTGACTGGTGCTATCAGATGCCATTGCTTTTACTGCTGCTGTATGTACTATAAAGATCTTTCACTCTTCAAAAAATAGCTCTGTTTTGGATCTCTAAGAGGTAGCAAAATGCTTTTACAACAGTTACTGACATCTGTTTTAGCATGTACATAGTATCTAGCCTCACAGAATTTCTTCGTTTACTAGTGAAGACACTGTTTAAAAATACAAATTTGATGAGAACACAGTAGCTTAGATTTTCCTGCCATAGAGTATAAGTTCTGTAGAAATTAAAGATGAGAATAATTCCTATTTTTTTCCTCCAGGAAAGATTCCCTACAGTTTTGAACTGGACTATGAAGTCAAATCAGACTCTTAAAAATAATAATATTAAGTGCACACATTGACAAAACCAGAGAATCATCTAACGCAAAAGCAGTGCTTGGAGAACTCAAAGAGACACTAATGTAGGCCATAAAATACTAGAATTTGAAAACATGTGAAATGATCTTTCCTCATGCTGGTTTTTTTTCTCCCTAGAAAATGTATACACATCCACTTGCATACCCTTTTTTTGGCCTGGTAGGATCTGTAGGCAGAAAACACATATTCTGCATCAGGATATTTGTTTGCATGCTGCCTTCTCTCCTCCCTTCCACCTCAACATGGCATGTGAATTTTTGATATTTTTCCACTGTACTGCCCAGCACTGGTGATTTTATCATAATAATGATTACCTGAGTGGGTGCAGTTTGTTCTTCTCATGTTTGTCTGTTTCAGTCACCTGCCCCTTAAAACACATCTTAACTAACCATTTATTTTTGAGGTATATTAGTATCTTTTGTAGGGTCAAATATATGATCTTTTTTCCATTCTGGAAGAAGTTGTCCATGTATAACAGGAATTTTCCCCCCCTAAATATTTTTGCTAGAGTTGCAACATAGACCCTGATGCAATCGTTCTGAGTATTTAATGAAAAAAATAAGTAGTTGAATGCTACAGAATCCCAGATGAGAGAAGAGGGACAAAATTTGAAATTCAGAACTGATAAAATA
Organism: Steatornis caripensis; assembly: GCA_013398225.1. Classification (NCBI taxonomy): domain Eukaryota; kingdom Metazoa; phylum Chordata; class Aves; order Caprimulgiformes; family Steatornithidae; genus Steatornis; species Steatornis caripensis. The sequence goes on along the minus strand of VZSC01016179.1, from coordinate 175,366 downwards.
ATAAGCACTGCTTGGTTTTGATGAGATTATGGGTACTTAAAAAACCCAAAGCAAACAAAATGTAACACCCCCCCCCCCAAAAAAAAAACCCCAAACCCCAACAGCCTGTCCTATTGTTATGCAATCAATGGGAAGACTCCAACTGACTTTGGTGGAAGGGAATAAAACATCACTTTAGTGAACTTTCAAGATTTAAATAGTTTAGATATTCCTTTAGCTGCATCACTGCTGAGCCCATCTCTGGATAAGCCAAGAGGCCTTACAGGCTCAGGGGTAGCTGCTCTCTGGTAGTGCTCAGGTTTTGCATGAAGCATTTCAGAAATATGTTACTGGGACACACCTGGAAAAATCTTCCAACAGCTGAACACTGAGGCAAGAGAAAATTGTGGTTTCACAGAAACTTAGTGTCTGAGGAAAGAACTGTGTGTGATTCCTGCTGGCAGGGTATAATGCTCTATCCCTGAAGCCAACAGATCTTCTGTCATTTACTTCAGGGTGTGCAGGACCAAAGAGGTAGTCCCTGAGTTGGAGTCCGGTCCTTGTCCTGATCCACTGGTTTGTAAGGGTTATACAATGACTGATGGAGAATTCCTCTGGTGGAGACACAGTGCAGCATTGCTCATTTGTGTTCCCACAGCACCCCTTCTTTTCTTTGCTCCATCTCTTGCAAGCTGTGGCTCAGTCTCCCTGCAGTGGGTGTCCCTGCTGTCTTCCACAAGGCTGGTCTTCTGCTAGGCATACTGTGAGTCTGTGCGTGAGTCTGCGGGTGCAGTGAGAGCCTGCAGAGCTCTGTGGGATAATGCAACACCAAGCAGGTCGGGAGGGCTGACCTCCACCCACCAAGGTGATGGTGCTGTGGATGGGCGATGCACAGCAAGCAGGACGTGCTGTGCTGACAGCCTCTTAAGGCTCTGCTCTTCCGCAGCGGTGTGCCACAGCTTCCCTAGTTCTCGTGGACGTGCCTTTTCCCCACTTACTCATTTGTAACTGTTCTGAGCAAAAGAGCTGTGAAAAAGCCTACTGATGGTATCTTTCAACACAATAGATCAGCACATCTTCCAGACCTGGAACTGGTCATATTTAATAAATACATCTTAATTTTAGGTTCATCCTTTAGATTAGAAAAATAAGTTATTTATAACTTTTGTGTAAAATCCATATTTTTTTATCTCAGTCAGAGTAGTTTGTTCTTACTGGGGATTACTGGTGGTTTTGACAATATCCAGTACAATTTGAATTCTTATTTAGAAGAATAAAGCAATATAAACATACAGACATGAAAAGGCAAATAGGTGTGGTTTGTCCTGTCCTGCAGAAAATGCTACAGGCAAACCATCACAGTGGCAAAGCGAGAGTGACCGAGTCCAGCAGCCCCTCTGAATTCAGTGAGATCGGCTTAGGAAGAGGTTTCAAATGCTTTTTCCTCTTAGTTTGTTTAGTTTTTTTTTGTCAGATGACGAAGATCTCAGCCACACGCTCAGCTTTCTCTTGGTGCTGGCGATTTCACTGCCTATTTCAGGCTCTAGCATGATAACGTCACTTCTGCATGGTTCCAGGAGAGCTGAAGTAAACACTCCCATGCAGTGCTCTGAGAGCCCACATACAGTGGCTCATGCTCGTTCTGCCAACAGAGCTGTTTCATCCCAGACACTATATTGTCTGCATAAATAAACTGTAACAGGAATTCACACACCAGCCATTCGTCAGAGATTTTATTTCTATTTTTGCAGCTTGCAGTAATTATTTCCTCATAGGGAAGCTGATTCCGCTTATATGGACTTTTCTTAAGATGGAGCATCTTTTCTGTACTTTTCTTATACTTGTTATAAAGAAAGATTATTCATCTCTAAATTTATAGCATCTAGACATGTTCCCACTTGCAGCACCCAGACAGACAGTTATTCACTTAGCTCTTCTCGACATCCATTTTAAAAAAACCACTAATATTTTCTTTTTGAAAATGTCCAGAGTCTTTCTTTTCCATCATACTTAGCAACATCTTTGTGATCTTATGACATTACAAATTCATGTTTGCGTGCCAAAATTCAGATGCCTGTTTGGACTTCTTTGCTCTCTTATGTAAATACTACTATTACCATGTTTGTGATCAAAATCTAATAAACTCCCATGAAATAAAATATGTTTTTAATTAGTCAAATTAATAGATAGGAAGCTCATAACATGAACATATATTAATGCTTGTGTCTTTAATTAACAGAACCTCATAAAACTCATGTGACCAAACTTGTTTCTGGGCTTTGCTTTCAAACTTCATGAGATTAATCAGAGCTGATAACTTCTTGAAGCTAAATTGTCCTCCATTGACAAGCTGATGCTCCAGAGCTTTCAGGCTTTTTCTGTGTGTGGAAGATAAAAACTTTGAGTTGAAGAGTAAACATGCCGAGGTCTCATCTTCTGTGCACTATGACCTTGTAGCTCACTGTTCTGGTGGAAGGTGTAGAAGATTGCTGGTAATGGGAGTGAAAAGGCTTACGACAGTGGGAGGAAGTAAGTGAAGGCAAGTTCTCATTGCATCAGGTCTGACCAGGTCTAAATCTGTCCTCTTAGTTGTCTGCTTTGCGTAGAGGAGTTCAACATATAGTACTCACACCCATGTTTGTGCCTGTCATCAGAGAAAAAGTGATGGTCCTCAGCTCTGCTGTCCATGGATGCCACAGAACCTCCTTTGCACTCCTGACACGTGGCCAGCCTAGTGTTAATTTCAGATTGCTCCAAGTTATGGCACGAGCCTTTCTGTCACACAACTGGCCTGCAGTCCGGCAGCACAAAGGCAGGTACAGTGACATTGCTGAGAAGGGACGTTGACTTCACTGAGGAGGAACAGTGACCTCCTTGAGGATGGATAGCTCAAAGAAGGGCAGCTCGGTGACCATGGCAGTATCTGTCAACAGTCCAGGAATCACTGGGCACAAGTAGGGCAACCAGTCCGGTCTAATGTCAGCATGGGACAGACAGGTCAGCAGTTCAGGGTCAGGGAGGGCAACTGAGGACCGGACTACCTGATGACATTGCCCGGGCTGCAGCAAAGGCCTGTGGGGACATGGAGCCCTCCAACCATGGCGGGAGGGCCAGTGGCGGTCAGTCAGGGCTGGTAAGGCCTGGTGGTGTGCCCAGGGCCCCAGCATCTTTGTGCAGCGCTCACTCGGGGGCATGGGCTTGAGTCCGCAACTGCAAAGGAGCTGCAAGAGGGGAAATAGATCTTCAGTTTGTGATCTCAGATACTGTTGAATGAAGTTCAGTTTTAAAGTCATTTGATCTCTACTCCTTGATATGGAGCCGATGGGTAAGTGAGGGGAAAACACAGCTTTGTGAAATCAGACACCCTTGCCTTGCTCAGCTCTACCAGATCACTGGTGCGTGCCAGGCTCTGCCTTCTGGTGAGCAAAACCTTCTCTCCCAGGAGGCCTGGTGCTGCCTTCACAGGCTAGTGCTGTCATCCATGGCTTCGTCAGAACCCTGGCTACCAGAAACATTTTGCTCGCTGAGTCTTGACTTCAATCTTCTTCCTGCAATGACCAATCTCTTGAAATGCATTTGGAAATTAAGGTGGAGGGACACAAAAAGAAAAAAAAAAAGATGAAATGAGAAAGAGAAAAATGGTCAGGGAAAATAGAATCTCTGTTTCCTTCTGCTAGACACTAACGAAAAGCTTTTGAAGTGTCAGACCACATATTTTCAGACATGCCTGGGATCGCTCTCTGCTGAAGCTGCTGATCACCTGCGTTTTAGCTCTGAGGTTGACTCTTACGCTGAGTGCTTGCTCTGCCAAATCCAATCGTCGAGACAAAATCCTTCACCTGCTGTAGTTAAATCTCATGATTTTTTAAGCCTATCTCCTGATTTTTGGAGCCTGACTCATGGTTTCTGTGGAAAACTTCAGCTTGGCAAATGCTGAAAGCAGTGGGAGTATTTGCAGCTTGAAGGCACTGTTCAGTGAGAGGAAGGGTGGAGGAATCTGCCCCTCAGCAATTAGTAGAATCGCTTTCTACGAAAGGACGTGTCATTTGGTAGGTTATTTTAGCATGCTGTACAGATGCAGATTATTTTTTAGAATTTTTAATTGGTGATACCATAGCAACTTTATACAATGAAAAACAGTCCAGGCCAGATTGTGCCTGACAACCACCCGCCTGTTTGGGGGTGGCATAAAGCTGTAACGACCCAGGAAGACTTTGAGAGGCTCTTAATGCTCCAAGTCTTGGTGTGGAAGGCTGTCATATAGGTGAAATGTGTTCTTAACCCCACAGCTAGAGGGGAGAGACCCAAGGTCTCCCTACAGGTCTTCCTGCGTCCTTTGGGATTGGTCAAGATGTTGCAGCCAAAACCCCAAGATGCCAGAAAATGATTTAAATCCCGGGGCTCTGACAGATTTTTGCCCTCTGTGAATCAGGTATGGGAGAGTCTCTGAAGAAGTAGTGCAGGGCAGAAATACATGTAGCTGATTGCTTTGTTTCTAGGCCTACTAATGCTGTTGCTCTCAATAGTTTTCTTTCAGTGATCAGTGAGAACTAGGCTTTTCCTCTGTGCATCCATCATAAACGTTGTCTATCCTTTTGGGGATAAAAATCTGGATGGGATGTGTTCAGTGCTGACCGTGCTTACCTTGGCATCAGTCTGACACTGAGGGGCGGAGAAGAGTGTCAGCAGGTCCTGTGATGTAGGTCTTTTGGTGCTCTCTCCTTAGCCAGAGGACTGTTTTTCATACCTGAACATTACTTCAGGTGCAAGTAGATCTCAAGTGAGATAAAGAGGCCATATTCAACTCCATGTAGTATTGTGCTTTAATGCATGAAGTCTTTGCCTTTCTGTCGTGTCTAAGACATGTATATGTATGTATGTATATGACCGTGAGGTGTTCTGAAGTCATTGATAGAAATGAAAATGGACTGTGCTTGACTGGGTGAGTAGGCTAGGGACTAACATGAAGAGGCTAAATGTATGAAGCGGACAGAGTGGATGTAAGCATGAGGCAGTATATGAAAGTATACTTTCATATACATGAAAGTATATGAAAGTGGAGGATCTTGGCTAAAAGATGGAGAATAGATGAATCATGAGAGCATTGTGGTTCCCAGCCCACCTAGGGAAGACAGAGAGCAGGCAGTGACTTTCATGAGAAACAGTGATGGGAAAAAAGAGACCTGGGGAGGCGGGGGACTTTCAGAGGAAAGTAAGATGTGATCCTTACACAAAGATGCGTAGTTAGGATAAGAGAAGGTCAAAGCAGTGCTGTGTATGCACTGTTTATTGTGGACACATTGCAGCAAAGACTGTCTTTTAGTGAATTTAGTCTTTACCTGGAGGCAAAATTCAACGTGTGATTAAATTGCACCAAATGTGTGGAGAATGGGTGACTCTTGGGAAGGAAGACAGTAATGAGAGAGAGAGATAGATTTTATAAACTGTGCAGCAGCTTGATTGTAAAGAACTGAAACTGATCCAGGGAGCGGAGACATAAGGAAAGTACCTGACAAACACAGATTTCTCCCTTCCTGTACAGAAGAAAAAGGAGAGGCATGGAAAGAATGTCACTTACTTACCTTAATAATATCAGGCTTCCTTCTGCAAGGCCTCCAGCAGCCCTCTGTTGTACACAAAGAGGTATATGGGAAAGGACCTTGAAGGCAGAGCAAGTCCAATAACTGGGAGCTCTCTGCTTCATTCCCAATGTAGGCTCATAACAAAGCTAACAGGGAACATCACTGTGCTAAATACTCACACTCAAACGTTTTTGCACTCTTATGAGTAGCCCTATGTCCCTGGTCATTTCCTGGAGATATGCACAAATCAACTTCAAAAATACAGCGGAAGAGGAATGTTGCTGAGTATCCCTTCATTCAAACCACTTCCCCATGGGATTTTCAATGGAAGAAACCAATCTGACTGAAATATTCTTGAAGCTATGAGCAGAATTTATCATGAGCAGTAGAAAAACACCTGAAAATGTCCCCAGGGGTCTTTTAATATAAATTTTTAAATTGATTTTTTTTGAAGATGAAATAATATACTGTGTCTGTGTACATGTATGTTATTATTACTCTGTAAGAATTTAGCATTAATTATCAATTTAAATAAAACTACCCAAGACTAATTGGATGTATTTTTGTTAGTTTCTGCTGCTTGTGAAAATGAAGTTCTGCATTTTGAGTAGTGATCTATGAATCATGGAAGCATTACTTTTTTAATTAGGGAGATATTAAACACTGATCCCCATTCTGCCAATGTGGTCAATGAATACATCGCTGCTGGGAAGTTACATTTAAAAAGTATGGTGGTGGTCATCTATTTTTTCAAACACATTCATAATAATGAGCTGAATTTTACTCTCAACATTACATTGCTTTTAATGAGAATCAAAATAGGAAATAAATACTATGAAACGAAAGCTTATATATTTACTTCCGCATGATGCTGTGCTCTCCAAATCCCTTCTCTGCTTCATTAAACTGTAGATAACTGTTCTCCTTTCCAAGTAATCTTAGTTTGATTGAAATCTTTAAATCAGTTTGTGATAAAAGATTATCAGAATGTTACCATTTTTTGAAGAATGATATCACTTCATCTTTCATAAATACTGATTAAACAACTCAGGCTTACGTCAGTGCCAAGATTCATGTCAGCAGTTAGTGCAACTTGTTATTGTAAGATTAGTTCTGACACATTCCTTCTAGCACAGCAAGCAGTGGGATCCTGTGCAGCACTGGGAAGAAGTCATCTCTCTAGAGACTGCTGGTAGGTATCCAATAGGAAGGAAGACTGCTTTCTTTAATGAGATTAAAAACTCTCTGCTGACATACTCCCTAACTGAATCATCTCAAACTGTAAGTCTCACCACGCAGAAGGAATGAACGGATCACTCATCACCCAGTGTTCTTCCTTTACGACACTGCTAGGCCATTCGTATTATAACATCTATATACCATGCCTGATGCATGGCTGTAGGGCTGGCTTAAGGAGCCTTCTCTGGTCTGGTCAGGGCTCATTCACAACTGCAATAATTGGCAATGATTTCTTGACTACAGGAACATCGAATGCGGCTTGCTCCTTTGAGCAATTACTTGCGGTAAAAGAGATATAAGGGAGAGAAATGACCTTATTCTGTTCAGCTGGCGTGTACGCTGCTGATTCAGGGGCATTCACTGGGCTCTGCTTAAAGGGGTGCTGGTAGTGGTGTGGTGTCTAAATGTTACCACTTGAGTTAGCTGAGATATCATTACGTCAGTGCCCAACAGAAAACTAAGTAGAAAAGATGAGCTGAAAAGCTAAAAATACAGTTTAAACTAAGCACACGTAGTTTCAGCAAATACCCTGAGAATTTGGGAAGTAATGCCATCTCATACACCTTGCAGGATTCATTGCGTAGTCTTTGTCCAATACGGAAATGTTATGCCAATATGCAAACACTAGTATTTTAAGAGCAGTGTAAAATGTTACATCTCCTTAGTAGAGCTCATCCTCAAAAGAATTGCTTTAATTGTTCAGATTCATGGGGGTTCTGTTACAATGCCTTTTGGGTATCATTTCATTTTACTCTGAACGCTTGTGAAGTTGTAGAGTATGGTGACAGGGAGATACGGTCAGACAATGCTCCAACGCAATACAGAGACTGCTTGCCCAGCAGCGCACTGAGAACCAGTACTCTGTCTTGTTTCACAACACGTTCAGACACAGATTTTTAAGAACAGGGTGGGCATTTGTGCGTTCAGTTGGCATTTGCAGTTGCCATGAGTGTGTGCGCAACTGTAATAAAATGTAAACATAAGGGATGGAATACATATATAACGGCCTATGTGCCTAGAGTGATTCAGTGGGTAATGCAGTTGATGATGATTAAAATTGGATTTTAATCATATTGCAGTTCTGAAAATCAGTCTAGCCTGAAAACTTGGATCCTCACAAGAACTGAGGCATACGCTAGTGTTGCTGTTTATGCTAGATATTTTTCTCTTTTTAATTTATTTTTTCCTAATGAGGTACCATTTATTTTTAAAAAAGGCACTGCATATCCACAACCAGAAAGTTATTAAATAGGTAAGCCTTCTTTATCCTCTTGTTTACTACACTGACTTGAAGTGAGTACGTGAAGTTCTGCTCACAGTTTGGGTAGCTAATGATGAATTTGGACCTCAGCATTAATCTGAAAAAAAAAATCATTATGATACAAAGTGGTCTGACTAACCCAGGAGTTTCATCAGATTATACACCATGCTAGAAGGTACATTTAGACCCTGTAATGTATAATCAAGTTCTACCTGGAACCAAGTGTATCATTCAGATCCTGTCTTTGGTCATGTGTCTAAATACATACTGGAAAATAAACAAATGCCAAGATCTGTGTCTTCCAGATGACGTGCGTGTGGTGCTGTTCTGAGCATGCTAGCGCACGGAAAAGAGGTATAAACGCAAGAGATGACAGAACAATTTTTAATTTCTGTCTTCATCGTATACTGAACATCAAGTGGGAGACCAAAGCATCTTTACAGAAAGCAAAGCTGTGAAGCGTGATGGTACTTTTTGGCTTTGTCAAGTGTGCTGCATAAATGACAGTATCCTATTTGAAAAACCTAAGCCTGCACAACTGCTAGTAGGCTGATCAAGATTTGGGCTCACAGATAGACGCATGAAAACCTTGGGTTTTCTGAATATCCCAGACTGGAGGGTGCTTCTTAGCAACAGCTCATGAAGTAGGCAGAGATACAGTGGTCCTGGCTGGGTGCATCAATCATCATCTTTGCCATTATCCATCCTAAATGGAGGGGTGTTGTGATATTCTTGGCTGGTTTTAAGTCTGCAAATGTGGAAGAAAGCTGTATCACAAACAAGTCCTGCTTTTTTCCGGAAAAATCCTGAATTCCTACCCTAAAGAGAACTTTCAGTTATTAAACAGAGCAGAAATGTGCTTCTTTATGAACTTCAAGGGGATCACAACCATATAATATGACATTTTTAGGAAAGGTATCAAATATTATAAAGGGCACCTGGACAGGTTGTTTTTTTTTTTTTTAAGGTAGAGACAAATCCTTGCAGTCTATTCCCAGTTGATGCTAAGACTTAAGCCAAGAACTCATACTGCATTAGCATGTGTGGTGTTGCAAGTGGAGACAAAGGCAATTGAAGGCACATTTGACAACTCTAAGAATTATTCAGAGACTTTAATTTGTTTGTTTGTTTGATTTATTTACTGTGAGGTCTGCATATTGTAGCTTAGACAGCCATGTCTTTATGTGCAGAATAATATCGCAAGGATATAGGAGGGAGGGTGCTAAGAAAAGCTCTTATATCAAAAGAAAATGGCATAAAAAAGAGAAATTAGTCTCATTAATATATAGGAAAGTGGCGGGAAAATTAATGATGACTCAGAAATTGCCGAGATGAAGTTTGAATTTTCTCCCTTCAGGCATTTTTTAGTTGTGAACTTATAAACATTTTGTGTAGAACATATGGAAGAAAAAAAGCTTTTATTTCCACTTGCATAACTCAAAAACTGTTGAGTTTATAGGAAAGGAAGGGAAAAGGGAAAAAGGAAAAAGGAAAAAGGAGAAATGAGAAAGGAAAAAGGAAAAAGGAGAAATGCGAAAGGAAAAAGGAAAGGAAAAAACCTAATTTGGCTGAGATCAAGAATGAAACATTTACACTCAAAAGAAATGCTTTTTGTTTTGTTTTGTTAGAGTATTTTAGAAGGACTTGTGAGAGACTAAGAAGGGGAATCTGAATGGGAAGAAGAATGCCACCTTCACAGATAACCAAGTACACATACACACAGACAGAAGATATTTGGTGCATGTGAGTTCCTTAATTTAAACTAAGAAGTATAATTTACTCTGTCCTTATGCTTAAATTAACTGCAATTTCAAATGCATAATGCATGTATACTATAATACTGAGGATGGTAATATCAGGGCNAATGCTTTTTGTTTTGTTTTGTTAGAGTATTTTAGAAGGACTTGTGAGAGACTAAGAAGGGGAATCTGAATGGGAAGAAGAATGCCACCTTCACAGATAACCAACTACACATACACACAGACAGAAGATATTTGGTGCATGTGAGTTCCTTAATTTAAACTAAGAAGTATAATTTACTCTGTCCTTATGCTTAAACTAACTGCAATTTCAAATGCATAATGCATGTCTACTATAATACTGAGGATGGTAATATCAGAGTNGTTCCTTAATTTAAACTAAGAAGTATAATTTACTCTGTCCTTATGCTTAAATTAACTGCAATTTCAAATGCATAATGCATGTATACTATAATACTGAGGATGGTAATATCAGGGCGTTTTTTAACTTATAAACCACTGTTTAGGCTGTTCACTATATTGGTATATGACAGGTATTCAGGCTGTTGAGTGTTATTGAAAGCTGACAAAATATCTGAACTTCCACCAGAAAGAATTAATTCTTTCCCCAAAGCAGAGATTGTTGTTAACTATTCCAGAACACTAACTGTTAAAGCATTCAGTCTCAGAGATACTCTAATGAAGACAGAAGGTTTATATAGGCTTGGCTAGTCCCCATGGTAACAGCCTTTCTACTGGGTTACCATAGGAATCGTCAAAGCCTTTGTAAGCCTCCCTTAATAGAGCATATACGCTTTCCAGGCAGACTGGAATATCTGCTAGAGGATACACCTCCTGTTGTTAAATATAAATATAAACAGATTTTGTTTTGGAGTGGTACTCATCTCTGTTTGACTAGCTATGCTACTCTTTACGTTAGAGTTATATTAAACATTGGAGTCACCTGTGACATAGGAAAATGTGTGAGACCTGAATGGTTTTATGAACAAGACAACCCATATATGTTTGTACCTAACCTGCAGGGAACCACAAGCAAAAATACTGTACCATACAACACTTCTGACATAGCCCAAACATTGCAGTACATTGCCCTTTCACCTTCCTGTGGATGTTGCAGAGCTTTAGTCAGTCTGAAGCTTTCCTGGACAGAAGTTATACAACAGGAAAGAAACAAGCAAGAAATGGAGCCAAAGGAAACAAACAGAAACCTCAGCTGAATGAAACAAGCAGAAAGCAAGCCAGTGAGTGACTTCAGCTCTGTAAGTCTTTCAAGACAGTTGTTTTGAACTTCTAAATAATGTTCCTTGAAACTATTACCTGGGCACAGTAGTAGTAGTTTCTTGGATAAGCAGTCAGGAATTACAGTTTCACATCTTGATCCTGAGGCTTTGTAAGAACGGGGAAGTACGGTGGAGAACTGCAGGTTGTGAGGGAACCATGCACCTACTTGCTGGTCTTGTCATCACAGGCTTCATTTTATTCAAAAGACCTTGACAAATGAAAAATTTCAATATAATTTTGATTCTGTTTAAGCTCCCAGGACTAACACAGTGTTCTCCATACAGAGGAATGACATTAATAAGACGACTTGTTAAGGAAATCTGGCCAACATCTTCAGGGCTTGTTATTTTTCCAAACAAATGCTAGCTACAAGGCTTTCTACTGTAAAGCTGACAGCATTGTAATGCTTTTATATTCTACTTTCCAGCTGGCTAAATTTCATTATACAGTTTGGGCTTATAAATCAGTGGAGCTGAATTGAAGGAAATGGTCTTACAGGATGACACTAGCAGAGAATTTGGCCCTTGCATTTCAGTTACCAAGATACAAGCTTCAGCACATGTAAAGATCTCTACAAAAAGCAGTGGGACTACTTACATGCTTTGGTTAGGCATGTGCTTCCTTGTCTTACTCAGAAAGAGTTCTGACTGAAGAAAGCAAAGGTTTTGGAATTACCTGAACATGCATTTGTTTTAAACATATGGATAATATGGGCCTATTGAATATGGATAATTGGAACTGCAGTTGTGAAAATTGCTATATATTGTGGTAAGTTTACACACATGGTAATACAAGACATACGTCATACATTACTCCTTTCCAGAGCTGGTAAAAAGGCAATATGTTTGAATGAAGCGAGAAATGTAACCGATTTCACAAGTAACAGAGGTGCCACTATTCAGGACATTTTTGGACACCCTAGTCCAATGATGATCTCTCTAGTTACCCAAAAGCAGGCAGTGAAAATCTGAGGACAGCAGTCATCCAGAAGCAAAGTGTTAGATAGCGGTCTGTTTCTAGGGAAAGGGAATGAGAATAAAGAGAGGATTTGTAGAAGAGTTAATACGGGATTCTTCTGTGCATTGAGAATGTAAAGGCTGCTTTAACTGTCCTCGCCCAGTTATGAGTTGTTCTTACACATAGGTTGATCCCATAGTTTTGGTTCCATTTTAGGAGCTGACAGAAGTCACAAAGATGGTATCTGGAGCGGCAAGAGAGATAGGATTATGTAGGGTATGACAGTATGAGTGCTCTCCAGTGTGCTCTCCCACTGAAAATGTAGAATGCTTGCTATTTTTGGAGGTCTGACTTCCCTAGCCATGCATTGTCTTGCCAGAGTGGATAGTTGCAGGAGTACCTGAAATGGAGGTCTAAAAATAAAGCCATGACTAACTCATTGTGTGGTTCAACTACTTATGTGTCCACCAAATGGAACAATGCAGCTTTAATTTCAGGGCATTTTATTCTTTGACCATGAGAACAAAGAGGGTGATGTGGCCCAGATAGCATTCCTTAACTCGCTATTATTATACAGCCTCTAAAAGACCTTGTAAAAATGGCTCTATCTGCAGGCTTTCTGTAAGAGTGCTCTCAGTATGTAAACTGCCCCCATTTGCCCTGCTCTTTGCCACTGAAAAGTCCTCACTGACTCCATGTGCAGAAACCGCCACTGAAGCCTTTTGGCGGTGAGAAATCCACCTGGATTGTGATTCGTGTTTTGAGACTGTGTGGTTGCAATTTTTCTCACGTGTGCCAGGTTGTGAAGAAACTGATGCACTCGCTGCAGCCTTCCAATGAAATAGCTGATATGTTTTGTATGTTTTCATGTTTGCATAAGAAATCACGATCAGATTGTATTCTTGTGCAAAACATGGCACATGAGCAATTTGCCTGGCCTGCAGGGCATGCACCACATCTGCTCTGTTACTGAAGGTGCTAAAACAGGTGGGGGTAGGGTGAACGTAATTGGCAATTTTATGGCAACAGGAGCTCACTCTGAACTCCCCTTGTAGACTATCTGCTGACAGATGCACAGTCTTTCTCAGAGGGAAAGAAACTGAGCATAGCATTTCTGTTCTGGTGTCTGTGTCTATGGGCCCTTGGTCCCACTTGTATCCCCGCTCCTTTGCCTCCTCCCCGTCTTCTGTTTCCTGTTTGGTTCTGCAGAGCCAGGGGTCTGGATCAGACCTTACAAAGGGCCGGAACATGCATCACTCTCTACACACTCTCTGGTGTGTTTTTTTGCAACAGATGTTTCCATCTGTGTACCTTGCTTTTCTTTCCTCAGGAATATGAGTAGACATATGCAGCATATTGCATTATCTTTGTCTTTCCCATCTGGAGAACCACTTCTCCCTCTGTCCATTCTTAGGCACGTATAAAAGCACTTACTTACACAGACACGTTTGCTGTAGAGCCAGGCTGGTCGGTCAGCCTACCCTAGGCACAAGAAGTAAGGGGAAGAAAAATGTACTGGAGTTTCTCTGGCTCCTGTTGCTGTCTGTTCTGCTCTGGCTAAGGGCTCAGGCAATGGAGTGGTGCCATGGCTGGATACAGGCTGTTTGGAACGACAGGCTGGGAAGGTGAGGATGGGAAGTTGCCCTCTATGTGACTGAGCAGTGGGAATGCATGGTCTCTGCCCATGGCATCACAAGCCAGTCAAGAGCTTAGGAGTTAGAATTAGAGGGCAGAGAGATGAGGGCAGTGTTGCAATGGGTATCTGCTACAGACTGCCTGTCAGGAAGAAGTAGGTGATGCCTTCTTCAGACAACAGGAAGAAGCCTCTTGTTCACAGGTCCTAGTGCTCACAGGGGAAATTTAACCACCAAAATATCTGCTGGAGGGACAGCAGAGAAGGACACAAATGATCCAGGAGGTTTCTGGACTGCATTCATTTCTGGAGTGCTTTCCAACACAGGTGCTTGAGGAGATGACAAGGAGAGGCACACTGCTATCTAGACCTTGTACTTACAAACAAGAAAGAACTGGTTGAGCATGTAAAGCTCATCGGCAGCTTCTTCTCAGTGGTTCCCAGTGAAAGGACAAGAGGCAATGAGCACAAATTTTCATACAAGAAATTCGATTCAAACACAAGAAAATGTTTGGGTTTTTTTACTGTGAGGGTGGTCAAACACTGGAACACGTTGCCAAGAAAAGTTGTGGAGTCTCCATCTTTGGAGATATACAAAACCTGACCGGGCACAGCCGCGAGCAACCTGCTGTAACTGACTNCAGTGGTTCCCAGTGAAAGGACAAGAGGCAATGAGCACAAATTTTCATACAAGAAATTCGATTCAAACACAAGAAAATGTTTGGGTTTTTTTACTGTGAGGGTGGTCAAACACTGGAACACGTTGCCAAGAAAAGTTGTGGAGTCTCCATCTTTGGAGATATACAAAACCTGACCGGGCACAGCCGCGAGCAACCTGCTGTAATTGACTCTGCTTTGAGCAGTGGGCTAGACTAGATAATGTGAAGAGGTTCCTTCCAGCCTCAACTGTTCTGTGATTCTAATTTTGTAATTTAAGAGAGGCAGTAGAAAGACTCAGACAAGGATGGAGGGGAAAAGGAAAAATGGGGGTTGTATCGGATCCAGCACCGCTGTAGAAGGAAGCACATATTCATTTGAAAGTAAAAGCAGAAAGGCAGCAAAATGGGAAAAAGCAAGAATGTCCTAGCCTACGGCCCACCCTTTCTAAGGAATGAGACATCAGATAGCAGGTCTTTTCTAAAGGGAAATGTGGCATACCTGGGTTGGAAGGAGGTAGTGAGCAGGTGCCAGCCCAGGGGCGGTACAGTTCCGTGTGGTGTGCTGTCCTCAGTAGATGATTCCTACCTTGTTCACCACACGGTTCATGACATGTCACCTGTGCTGTATGGACTAGTAGGACTTCATGTTTATTCTGTGCTCCCCATACCTCTATCTTGCTTTGGAACTACTGTGAATTTATGACCCTGTGCTGGCACCTCCTCTCCTCATCGTGAGCTGACAGCATGGTCCAGCTGACCCCAGCATCTGATGGACTGCAGAGGCACCAAGTAGCCACGCATGGTACAGCACTAGAGGAACTTACTCCCTTTGCTTCTGTGCCTGCACACACCTCTTCGGACTGGTATGACAACACCTTTTTTCCGTCTTAAGACTATTCTGTTGATCTTCGCTGGATGCGTCAGATCTGAGCTGGTTTATGTTCATGGATACTTTTTAACTTGAGGGAGAACATGTCTTAAACAAAGGAAAACAAAAACCAGCTGAACATGATTATATCCCTGTTTGGAAAAGCCTGGGCAACCATCCCTAGGGTAACGAGCAAAAGAGGTCACTGAAGAAATACTGCAACCTACAGCATGAATAGGAGGAGGGCTGAGGTATCTGAAGCATAGGAGCTGATGACAAGGAAAACTGAAGGCTTTTTAAAGGAAAGAGAAATTGTGTCAAGGAATTTCTGCCTGCTGCATCACAGGTGCCTTTCTGAAAAAGCTAAAGCTGCCACAGGACACTGCTCAGGGGGACACGAGAAGTTGCAACTTGCGTTCCTAGGGGAAGTGATTAGCATTAGATGCAGTAAAGAAACTACACAGTGGTTTTTTTTTTGCTGGAAGTGAAATGTGAGTGCCAAGATTCAAGTAGAAAGGCAAGGGAGTAGCTCATTTGTAGGTTAAAAACTCAGAAGATTTAACACCTGGAGAACAAGGAGAAGACTTTAACCATGAAGACAGCAGCACAGAACTGAGAGTAGAAAGGAACGGAGGTCAAAGGTCTTTTTAGTTAATTCAGTTTTGTTTGTCTAAGATACGTCAATAGCTGAACAGCCTGTAGAGCGGCCTTGCGTGCAAATGTGCATAAGTCTTTTTTGATTTTTGTGTAAGTGTTCATGTGGATACACTCACTTGTACCCTTGATTGGGATGCATGCTTGAAATCATTGTCCCTCCATTCAGTTAATGCCCATTTCTTAATGTATTAAGAAACTACATATAGAAAATAGCAAGAAAGTAAAATGGATATATGTGCTATGAGAGAAAGGGCAGTTAAGCTGTAGGCCAAGCTCTAGTGTAAAGAGGCAGAGTACTGTGGGTGCCAAAAGGAGCTGTTGAATGGAACTGCACTGGCAAACACAGTGGAGAATTTACCCTGTACATACAAAGATGATCTTTCTTTCTGCCCACAGTTAGTCTGTTAACAGCTTTCAAGATCACAGTAGACATGAGGAAGAAATAATTTCAAAAGATCCCAGAAATGCTGAGTTGAAAGCAAGGAAGTGAATGTTTATGAGAAACATTTATGAAAATATTAACTTTTGGCAATGTAGGCATCCTTTTTAAGCTGAATGGGAGGGGTGGGGTTTAAAATAATAAGGAACTCCTTAAAAATTCATGCCAAGATATAGCCTAATGGGAGCAACAGAGTACTGAAAAATATTCCTGAGAGTATTGGTTGCTGTGTCCTTGTTTCACATATGTAGGGTAAAATTAAGAAGATATTTAGTAGGAATAATAAAGAAGACATAATCTGAAAAATGTATCCACCCAAATCTGTAAGCAGCTATTTATTTTATTATTAGTTGGTCAAATAATGAAGCCCTAGTGAAATATTTTTCTCATTTTTTTCTCTATGCTGGAGGTATTGACTGAACAAGGAAAATTAAAATCAGAAATAACTACTTAAGGAAAAGAATTTGCAGTCCCTGTCTGTAACAGGGACTAAGTATGTATGGACTGTATATATTTATTGTATATGATGGTTGCAAAATTTCTTGTCCAGAGGGGAAAAATATTACCAAGAGCTGCAGAAGATTCTGACATCGTCATTTCAATCTCTGTCTCTTTCTTCCCCCTTCCAAGTTTATAAACCTTGCTTTTTTCATTTTTCTATCCTAATACTTACATGTAGTGGTGGCATTGCAGAATGGAGGTGTAAGAGACAATGTTGGACAAAACAAGAACACTATAGGTTATTCACTGTAAAGACAATATGAAGAAGTGGAGACTGTTTAGTTCTCATACTTTGGAAAAGAAAAAAAGGAAAAAAAAAGGCCATGCTCTTTTGAAGGACTTTGTAACTTTTCATATAGGTATGCATATAATTTTCCAGGTACATGATTTTTTGCACTCAGCAGAATTGTCACGTTTGATGCTGTGTGCCTGAGGTTAAGGCAGCAAAAACCCCACCAAAGGCTACACCTTGTAGCAATCATTTTGTTACATGTTGTAAAAGAATTTCTGTAAATTCTTATTTTCTAACTTATTTGTGTTAAGCTTTTAACTTAAATGTTTTAGAGTTCTTTTGCATTTGCATATATCTTATTATCTTGATACTTCATTACCTGTACTATTCGCTTTTTGCGTGACATCGCTCTGCTAAATTTCATTTGTGCTCATGCCTCCCACACCCCTACTGCAAAGGGTTCTGTTGAGATCTCCACCAGCTAGGAAGCATTTAAAACCGCTTTTTGGTCTTAATAGATGGTTTCACTATATGTTGTAGTCCTTGAGCATTTTGAATGATTCACCCAAAAACTGAGTTAGAAGAATGGAAAATCAGAGATAATTTTGGTGTCTAAAATCAATTGCTTTCAAGTTTTGTAAGTGCAAGTTATGTGTATGGGCTTTAAGATTGAAATTATTACTTTCTACCTCCTGAGCAGAGATCAGTAAAATTAATTTTAATTGGTGATTTTGCTACAATCTACACAGAAGAATGTGAGCAAATGGAGGAAAAAGATGTAGAACTGAATTTTTCAAAACCAGACTGATAAATTGATCATGCTGTCACCAACCATTGCTAAATATAAACATTAACTTCTTCAATTTTAGGTTTACCAACACTAAAGAAACAGATTAAAAAGTCATGTGCACTTCAGCATCTGGTAGCCTGTGGTTTTATGTTTCAGAATAATATTCCTGACATACAATCATAATCAAGCTACATTTCGTGTAACTGGTAGACGTTTTGTATCTTTACTGGTCTCAGATATGCAATATTGCACCCAATCTTTTTATTTAGCACTAAAATATTATGGACTGAGTCTCCTTTATATTTTTGTTCATTTATAAATGCTAGTTGCGTAAAAGAGCCTTAAAAGTGGCTGCAGATTTGGCAGAGGCTTTCATAGACATGGCAGTCTGCTGAGTTCATAATGACTTATAGTGCCCAATATGTGAATGATGCAAACCAGAAGACAGTGGTTCATTGACTGTCATTTCCTACACTTGCCTCTGCTCATGAAATGTGGCTGTGAAACATTTTCATATTGACAATATGGTGTTTTGCTTGCATTTTGCAGTCGTCTTCCACATGTGTAAATGGAGCAACAAGTACAAGATTCCTGCATTTTCAAATTTCAATTCTTTCCATAATGAAATTGTAAAATATAATAGGATCATAAAGGAAATAGAAAAATGTGGTGAAGGTAAGGGTATGCATGTAGACAAGAAAAGGCATGTGCTTATGTTTTTTATGATGTTACACGTTACATATGCACACACACTTTTTGTCAACAAGCCCAGTCCTTTTGAGGTGAAGAGGACTTTGGACATAGATAAATGTAGAAGTAGAAATGACTACAGCATGTGCTCAAATGCAGACTTGGCATAGCACCATGAAAAAAATTCATGAATTCTATTCATAATAGCTTGTTGCAATTAGAGATTGGATTTAACTGTGATGAGTGACATGACCAGATGACATTGGGGAAAATAAAAGCTGTTTTGTCAATACTGTTGTTTTCTATCTTGCTACTTGCCATTATAAAGTCAATATTAAGTCAGAAGCTTCCACCTAATAGGAGACAAGACTGTATGCGTATTACCTGTGCACTCTCTGAAATCTGTATCTCAGATATAACCATGTATTTGTTGTATTCAGAATATTTACATGTAGTGGTCACCACTGTATATTCAGTTCTTCCTGTCATATCTGTTGAGATCTGTGGATCTGTAGAGGCTCTTCTGATTGAATAAACTAGTGTACTTCATGCAAAATTATACATAACTGAGCCAAAACAACACATGTTTTTCTTTAGTTTCCTGTTTGGGTTCAGTTCTGACTAAAGTTTTCTGCTTGTGCCAGTTACAGTTCACTATGTGTAAATGATAAATACTGTGTAAATGTATCTTCAGACTTAAAGCTTCTGTGGGACTCTCCTTTCTGATATGGTCATATAATAATCTAAAATTTACTAGCAACAAAGCATTTAAGGCTTCATACAAGTGTGAAGCGATCTTGCTAAAGAGATTCCCTGTGAACATTTACCGTTCAGTTTTCAATGGTGTGCTGCAGGGACCTTTGTTTCTAGAGGTAAGTGCAGAGATCTTTACAGCAAGTCATCCTAAAAAGGGAGGTGAGGAGAAAACCAGAAACCTTATAAATTCTCTGATGAGCTGGATGAATGGGAATGGAGGGCAGTACTTTCTCATCTATTTTTTAAACTTTGTTAATCTAAAATAATTAAAATGGAAACAATGCAATAAGTTTCAAAAGTAGATCACCTTTCCAATGTTATTGTGAGTATAAAAATCAATAGCAGCAAATTGCGTAAATCATAGTGAATCATGTGATGGTTTAACATGATTAACTGAAGCCTGATGTGCATCAGCAAGCTTTCACAGTTAATTCATGTCATTCTGGTAGCACACTTTGAAACTGGTTTTGATATTTTTAAAGATAATGGTTTAAAACCACCCCATTAACTCCATTATGTTTTTTCCCCACAGGTTAGTTTTATTACATGATGACTATCCAAAATCTTCCATGTAATCACACAATAATATTAAATGACCTGTTAAAGGACTAGATGCTACTTCTACTTATGGTCTGGAGCAAAAACAATGGATAAAAGTGTTATCTCAGGGGAAGTACAGGGGGAAGCTGTCTATCTGAGACACTGCTCTGAGAACAGTTTCTATGTTTTGCCTCGTTCTTCTACCTTTGTGTTATGAACATAGTAGTGCGATCCCACCTTAAAAAGGTCAACATTCTCAACAGACATCTTGGCAGCTCAACAGGATACGTGCATGTATGGTGGGTTACCTGGGACAGAGAAATGATTCCATGCACTTGTCAGTGGAGGGGGCTCAGAAATTTTGAGCAGAATGTTTCCTAGTGAGAAAATGCCAATTAATTCAGTTGTAAACGTTCTGTGGGAATGTGTCAGGATTGACTATACTTTGTTTGTTTTGCTTTCAATCAAAACAAAGCTTTTTGATAACGTTTTATAATCTTGTCATGACAGAATATTTGAATGTTTCATTTTGGAACAACATTTCATTCAAGATTGTGTTTGATATGATAAATTAGGCAAAAAAGTAAGAACTAAAACTTTTCATATAAGTTGACCTTAAGTGAATCAAAAAAATGTCTTAGGGGAAACATTTACTTTGCTTCAATTTAGAAGGGGGAAACTTTGGAACATCAGAGTTTTCCAGGAAACAAAACTTCTACTTTCTGAAAAGCATCTGACAGAGGTCCACCATTCACCATTTAAAAATGAAAGTTTTACAGTTTTCAAAACAAATTAAACACATAGATAAATGAATGCAGATTGCTTAAAAATAATATTCTGCAGTCATCTTCATTTTGAAAGATTAACAAAATAATTGGATCTTTTATTTATTAAGTTACTGAAAAAAGTTTTCCAAATGTCCAAACCAATATTTGAATCCTATCACTGGGCACTACTGAGAACAATTTGGCTCTTCATCGTTCCCTCCCATCAGGTATCTACAAACATCGATGAGATCCACTCTAAGCCTTCTCTTCTCCAGGCAGAAAAGTCTCAACTCTCCTCATATGAGATGCTCCAGTCCCTTAATCATCTCCGTAGCTCTTCGATGGGCTTGTTCCAGTAAGTCTATCTCTCTCTTGTACTGTGGAGCCCAGAACCAGACATAGCATTTCATATACAGCCTCATCAGTGTTGAGTAGATAGAAAGGGTCACCTCCTTCAAACTTATTGCAATGCTTTTCCTGATGCAACCCTAATTGCTGTTGGTCACTTTTCCTGCAATAGTGTATTACTGGCTTGCATTCAACTTGTTGTCCACCAGGACCCCAAAGTCTTTCTCTGCAGTGTTGCTTTCGAGAAAGTCAACCGGTAGTGTTTACTGGTGCTCGGAGTTATTCCTCCCCATGGGCAGGACTTTCTGTTTCCCGTTGTTGACCTTCATCAGATTCTTCTCTGCCCAGTTCTGCATCTTGTTGAAGTCACTTGTCCCAATTTTGTATTATCTCCAAACTTGCTGAGGGTTCACTCTGCCCCATCCTGTAGGTCCCTAATGAAGAGGTTAAACAATATTGGCCCCAGTATTGACCCCTGGGGTACACCACTAGTGATGCCTCCAACTGGACTTTGTGACACTGATCACAACACTCTGGGCTTGGCTGTTCAGCCACTTTCAAGCCACCTCACTGTCCGCTTATGTAACCCATACTATATCAGCTTGTCTATGAGATTGTTATAGGAGACTGTGCCAAAGACTTTAATAAAGTTGAGGTAAACATTGTTCATTACGCTTCCCATAATCCGGCAAGGCAGTAATTTAATTGTAGGAGGCGATCTGGTTGATTAAGCATGACTTCCACTAGGTAAATCCATGTTGACCAGTTCCAATCACCTTCTTGTCCTTCATGTGTCTGGAAATGGCTTCCGAGGTTAGCTGCTCCATTATCTTCACAAGGACCAATGTGAGGCAACTGGCCTGTGGTTCCCCAGGTCTTCCTTCTTGTCGCTGAAATGACGTTTGGTTCCTTTGAAGATAGGAATGATTTTGCTTTCTTTCATATTTTCTTTGCTTCTACATACTCCCTTTTGCCATGAACAGACACTTAGTACTCCCATGTTCGTTCATTCCCTTACCAGATGCAGAAGCAATGCTTTGAATTTTCTTGACATACAGACAGTTGTTGTGGTCTCCTGCTCAAAGCAGGAGGGAGGCTAAGACACAGAACACTCAGATAGGACCTTGGAAGAGTTTTTCTTTTTGAGGTACATCTAGAGCTTATTTAACTTCTGTTACAGAGAAGAGAAGGAGACCCAGAGATGCAGGGCTTGTTTTGTTCCTCATTAGAAAGCAAAGAGAGTTCCCCTGCTTTGGTGGCAGAGGTAAATCACAATTCTGGCAAAATCTTCTTGCCACTTCTGATCATGGCTGCTTCTCTGTCTGGGATTGCCAGGAGACTGAACATCTTAGAAACAGTCTAATGAAGGAATCTGGTGTGAGAAAGTTTGGATATGTGAACTACTAAAACTGCCTCAAGCATGCTACTGTTTTCCAGATCAAGGAGTATGCTGGACCTGTTGGTCTTCATGATCCAGCCTACGATTGACCTGGATTGTCTTCCTGGCTGGGCTTTAAGAACTACATTAATAAAACTGACTTTAACTAGATCCTGTAGTGTAACTGTTCTGTCAGGAGTTTAGTGACATATGTAGCCCCAAAACAGCAAGGATATTTTATTTCTGATAGAGATAGATAGACAATTTTTTGCTTCATTTAGTACTTTCACCTACATGTTGGCTCTGAACAAATGTCAGCAATTTGGCTGAGGCTTTGTCAATGATATGAAGCAATATGAACCACCATGAAGCTGTAGAAAACTCACGCTCATGGGGAAACTTGTAAATGTGCAGAACCAGAACACCAAAGAAATATCTGGATACAACTGTAGAGATAAAAGGAGGACATCACAAGCCAGAAATGTGTCCAGTAGCAGTGGGACATAATTTGTTGGTAATTCTTATTTAAATGCTTGTGGGATGATTAAGAAAGTAGAAAATAAACTGAAAATAGATTTGTGCTCTTCTAGGGACCACCAGGCTAGATCAGAATAATAAAATATCCTGGATCAACTCATCTGGTACTCAAAACCACATAGTTCTTTTACCCATGGAGAAATTTTGAATATGTGGACATCTGCTGGGTAACAAACATTCAAACTTCATTCATTAAAGTGCAGTTCTACTCTTTAAAATGGATATGTGAGAATAACATCTAGGACCTCCAGATCTGTTGTCTCTCAAAGATCACTCTAACAGATTGTTTCTGCTTACCAGTTAAAAGATGCTTCTTTAAAATCAGTCCACAAACTTAACTTTATTCCCTCTAGGTAGTCTGAGTTTTCTGCTTATTAGGCATTGCCATGAGACATTTCTCCCCATGATACCTTTGCAGCGCTAACTATAGACAATTCTAAGTAATCAGAAAGCAGAAAACATATCTGTTGGTGAAGCAGAAGGAGAAACAGAAGCAATTTCTTACTTGGTCTTGCTGTCCTTGATCCTCTGGGCTTTGTACCCTTAGCAACTCTGAGCAGCATGAGCAATGGAGAAGACACAGCTGAAACAACTGCTTTGCCTGTTGTCTTGGAGGCAAGCTGATTTCTTGTCTCATTCTTCTGGAACTTGCAGCCTGAGTCAAGTAGCATGAAAAGCTGCCATGAGCTCTGGTTTTCTGGAGAGCAGATACACAGTTTGAGGAAGGGAGGTGGTTGATAATGAAGTGATCTTAATTCTAAACTGCAGACCCAAATGAGATATTATGAAGAAGGTGCTCAGGAGTGAACCATGAAGAAACCTCAATCTTGACATATGGCAAGGGAAATGAATTAAAATCAAGGGGCTTACTCCTGATTCCAGTGTGCGTTCTCCTTATTAATGTAATCAGCTTGTTGGGCCATATGTTTCTCCAAGATAGGTAGAAGGCCGAAAAGTGCAGGCAGGAAATCACGAGAGGAGATTCAGCATGGAGAAGCTCACAACAAAACTGGAGCAAATCTGTTTACTTGGAGGAAACAGGAAGGGAGAGAGAAATAAAACATCTAAAACAAGAGTAGCCCTGTTTTAGGGTTGAGCAAGGTAACTTTCTAGAAGTACATATCACTCTAGTAAGTGTGCAGTTACTACCAGTGTATGTAAAATCAACAAGGAAAAAAGTGCTAGAATCTATCCTCAAACTTGAATTGGAAGAACTAGTATAGTGTCCAGATAAATAATTTTCCTCTCTAGTTGTTAGACTGATACACTCAGCCCCAAGAGCGTACCTGCATCTGACTTCTTGTCCTCTCAAAGTATGCTTTCTGTAGCCTTGTTCCCACAGAGAACAGTGTTTTCTGCTGGAATTAGTGTTACAGATGGCTTCAGAAAGCATCTGTCCCCAAAACCCTGTTACATAGCTACCATGTGTGCATAATTCTTGAAATGTTATGTTATGAATTTATCATCTTCAGAAGAATCGTCAGCTAATGTGAATTATAAAGATATTATGTAGTTGTATACTTTTTGGCCCTCAATATCTATACCCAGTTATTGCTCCCATCAGTCAATACAGGTATACAAGACTTCTATTTAAAATGAAAAGAAAAGAAAAAAGGCATTTGTGAAATCCTTGCTTATCATCCCATGTCATATTTTTGATATATGAAGTTGTATGATTTTTGTACAATCCAAGAACGGCTCTTATTTTAAAATATGATTAGACTATATTGCAACATGAAAGAGAAACCTTTGTGGTAGGATATATTCTAGAAGTCTCCTTCCTTCCAGAAGGTAGCAGCCATTCCCTGAGTAACTATTGAAAGAGTTACAAGGACCTAAATTTTCCATTTAGGAATGCAGGAGTAAATAGAAGGAAGTAAACTAGTCCTTATTCACCTGTACAATATCAGAGATATTCTGCATCATTTATTTTACAGCTTATGACAAGGCCAGATCTTATACCTGCTGACAGATTTATGAAATGTGTTTAGCACAGCATTTGTGGATATTACTATCAATAAAATCTAATTTAACAACATAAACTTGTCCTACAAAGATAGCTAAGCAGCGGAATTCTAAGCCCAATCACCCTATTGAAAAAAAAAACCCCTTTTCTTGTTCCTAACTGTGAATTATGAAAGTCTCCAATTATATGGTGTGCCCATTCTTTGCTCCCCTCTCCTTTTTTAGATATGATGGACTCATAGTAGAGAAGGCTTGCACAGCCAAGGAGTTTGCTCTCTGCAGACTTCATTTGTTGCAGAAATTGGAAGATGTACAAGAAATGACCCAGGTGACTATGGGAGGGTGAAAAACAAAGGTTCCTCTAAGACAGTTGGATGCTATTCAGGCAATTGAATTCTATTCATTGTAGACATGTGAGAATTCCCTAAACCAAGTGTTTTATAAGTTGTTGTGCTACCACTTTACACTCTTGTCTGTGGATGGGATGGAATAAACAAGATACTGATGTTGGATACGTAAAATGCTACATATATATCTCTCACCAAATGCTCTTAAAAATATGGGTACAAGACACCTCAAAAAGGACACCCACATTTACTGTTTTTGTCTCTAATTGCATTTTATTTCTGCTGTCCTACTGTAAATTGGGGATAGTCAACCCTACCTCTTCACAAGATGACTGCAATGATAAATTAGTTGACATTTTCAAACATTAACTTTCACTCAGAAGCTAAAGTGATGAATACCATTAGCAAGCTTACAGGAAATTAATTTCAAGATATTGTAGATTTCCTCACTGACTGACTGACTGGCTGAATATCTGCTGGTTGACTTTCGAACTGAGGTAGAAATCCTGAAGAAAAACTGGTACAAAATTAATTAGTTCACTTACTTACTCAATGTTATATGAAAGCACAATGGAACTTGGTTCAAGTTATTTGGCAATTTTAATTCTGATTACTTAACTTCTAAAACTTTTACTTTGCAAATTTATTATTCTCTTAATGCAGATTTTTGGTGTTTTATAGCACAACATAAACATTTTCATAAAGCTTTATATGCAGGCATTTATACTGTATTATGTGTAGTAACTGGCTCTTTTTTCTTACTTCAATTACACTCATTAACAATGACAACTAATACTGTCATGTTCTTTAGGTCACATCCTGAAACGCCATGTGGCCACTTCCCTCCTAGAAAATTGTGCTTATAGTGGATCACCATCAACTTCTGCAATGCACATGTAAAAAACCCTTGGCATAAAGTTTTGCCAATGTGTATGCAAAATGTTGTTACCATAAACTTTAACATGAATAGAAGTTTGTAAGAAATGTTATTTTAAGAAAAAGCATAAAACAATATGTAACTCTAAGATCTAATGTGTTAAAGCAAACAAAAAGAAAAGAGAATGGAAGTGATTTAATGAAAATAAAACAAACGGAAACTTGACATTTGGTTTTCTTTTGCTCACCTGACATACAGAATCATATATTCCACAGAGAAATAATTCCACCTACATTTTATATCATCTTTGTTCATCAAGTGCAATCCTCTTTATGACTCCAGTTCAACAGGGTACTCGCGACACAGTAATTTTTAATAAGCAAGGAAACCAGTTGAATTTAATGAGGTCAACCATGGATGTAAAATCAAGTGTGTCCCTAAACACTGTGCTCTGGTCCTTTTAGCTAATACGTACACACAGTGCTTCTTTAATATACAAAATTTCAGTTAAATATAAAGTGGAGCAGCTATTGTACACTTGCATTGTGATAGGAAGAGGTAGAATTGCAAAATCTCTTATATAAAGTACAAAATATAGGAAGATAATAAAATTAATATTCTATTTGTAACAAATCCCATCCATCAGGGTGACTTAGTATTGGACCTTAAAATCTGAAAAGAAGTAAGAGGGATACACTGAGCTAAATCTCAATTTGCTTTTTAAGAACAGCATTAATTCCACTCCCATCCATTCTCAAGAGTTTGATTTCATCCTAGAATCATAGAATCATAGAATGGTAGGGGTTGGAAGGGACCTCTAGAGATCATCTAGTCCAACCCCCCTGCTAAAGCAGGTTAGCCTAGAGCAGGTTGCACAGGAATGCATCCAGGCAGGTTTTGAATATCTCCAGAGAAGGAGACTCCACAACCTCTCTGGGCAGCCTGT